>JACGDI010005772.1:589266-600742 GCA_014898725.1 Jacaranda copaia
ATATATATATATATATATATGAGATCGAAACAATATATCAAACATATAACATTAATACATTTTAATTTTGTCCTCATGGGCACCCGCCCGTATTGTTAGATGGTTTCCAACCTACGAAAAAGCTACCGCCGTCGGAATGTCAAAAACATGGTGGGATTGGTCCTTACTCCCATGGGGAGGGCATTAATTAAAATTTCTGGCCCTTTTATCATCTTTACTTTTCTTGGACTTCTCTAGTCAGTTGCTTGGGTGTTTAGCATCTTTAATGATCCTCAAGAGAGCAATACAAGTATACTGACATTTTTAGTTATTTGAAGAAGAGCTTTCACAACAATTGTTGATAACATGCTAGAAATTACTAGGCCACTACAAAGGACATCAACCAATGTCATAATCTGCAAGTTAATGGATTGAAAAATCATCTCATTTGTAACATCAATGATGAATATTTTAGATTTCACCACCCATAATGGATCATTGCTTTCATATGGAGGTGTAGTGGATGAAATATTTTCATTATATAATTTGCTTCCTACACCATCATTTATATTAAATGCCTAGTTTTTTGTGTTTTTAGTAATTGTGTCGATAAGAAGAGAATCTTATAATGTTATATTGCCATGTTCAGTACAAAAGTAACAGCACAAAAGTAAATGATAGATTATTTGAACTATTAGTAGATTAAATCTCCAATGTCATACATTAAAAACCAATATTAAAGAAACCTTTAGGCTAAATTTTACACGTGTAAAAAGAAAGGCCCAAAAAAGTAGACAAATGAAATAACAATAAATAAATAGATTGCAAAAAAGAAAGCAATCCATGAAGATCCTCTACCAATAGTCACAAATGATCAACTCCAGGCACCATCATTTAACCCTTGAATATTGTCTGTGACTTCTACCTCTGTCTTTCTCTTCATCTTCCTCTTTCTTTCTTTCTTTCTTTCTATTCACATACTTTTTCAAGCTATAATAGATTTGATCATTATAAAACAAAAGCATGTATTTGAACTATCTTTTCATTTGATTTTGGTGGACATTATATTTCCTTCTTCTCTTCTTTATAGAAAATATAATATTATGCTGCTATTTATGCTCACTAAATTTATATACCCATAATCGTTATTCTAGTGAAAAAGAAAAGATTTCTTAGTGAAATCAAAGTGATTTTCTTTATCTTAATTTTATTTCGCTTGGAAAAAAAAGATTGCCAAGATTTTGGATACCAAAAATAGAGAATCCTAGCCTTGTGGATGATGAAGAGAACGATGTTTTATTCTACTGTACCACACTATCTTCTTCTTTAGGGTACAAAAGCTTCTTTTCTTGTCTTTTCTTTTTCCATCTTGCACTAGGTTGGATTTCTTGTTTATTGAATATATCAGAATACATATAGGACTACCATTATGTATTGAGTCGAGAGTAGGATGCCATCATCGGGAGAAATGGGCGGTGGAAAAACTAATTAGAGTCCTAAGTTGCCTCTCAAGATTACTGCATAAAGATGAATTTGTTTCTTGAGCATAAACACTCAAATTCATCAACTTTTCCCTTTTTGAGTATTGGGTACGTAAGGACTAAGTTGTTAAGAATGTGGGGTGGGAAAAATTGAGAACTAAGATGAGAAAATAATTGTAGAAAAGATATTTAGAAGAAAAACATGATATTCATTGCTTCAATCAAAATAACAGGGTACATTTAAGTTACTTTCCTAACACAACGGACAAATGATGCAAAGAAAATTTGTTACAGATGCCAATTTGGTTAAGCATGATTCTCCGAGACAAATGTCAACATGTGCTTGGCTAGAATTAACACAATTTGGTCCCTTGACATTAGTATAAATGACGGCTCAAGTTGCTTTAATCTAGGCCCTTGATCATGAGATAATCCAATGGCTCTGCTCTTTTGCACTATTGCTAAAATGGTGTTGCTGGCTTTAGTAATTCCCTCTATTTGACAGTCGCAATTAGATATCTTAAAATGAATCTAATGGTTGAGTGGAACTCTTACAGTTTTGTTTTGGCTCATTACATCACCCCCTATAAGTTTCGCAAATCCTTGTACCTAAGGATCAAATTGGGAAAATGTGCCTTAATATATGAATAATCTTCCTATGTAGCTTTCTCCTTGCCTGAATGTGACCACTGAACAAAAAACCTCAAAAAGTTCAATGTTATTATGAGATATGAGGCGTTTATCAAGAATGGCAACTGGATAAACCCTAATCTCCCCATTTTCATCTTATGTAGGTAGCAATGGCGAGGGCTTGTATTTGGCCCCCACCCTACTTTTTAATATAGAGGCATGGAATAGTAGCTGGATCTAGTTGCTCGAATGTGAACTTGTATGTACCATTCTAATTTTTTGTATTACAATGTATGGCTTGTGGTACTTTGGAGCAAATTTTGACATTCTTGCACATGGTAACACTTGTTTGCTTGTAGGGTTGCAACTTTAGATACACATGTTCACCTACTAAAGTTATCTTTCCATTATGTGTTTGTTAGCAAAATGTTTCATGTGAATTTATGCAGCAAGCAAATTTTTTTTCACATCTTGGATTAAGCTGATTTTTATCTTGAATTAATTTTGTGACTTTTGTGCGTGTGGTGTGTGTGTGAAAGGAACCTAAGGAATATGTGTAAGGGGTACCTATACAATGCTTAGAATAGAGTGACTTTTACGCTAGAGTAAAAATTGGTGTTAGAGATAATAGTATCCTGCTAGATTAAGCTATTTGTTCCACTAATCCTAAGATGACACATATATCTAAGGTAAGTTTCCAAGAACTGGTTCAACATCTCAATCTGCCCATTGGTTTGTGGGTGGTAGGAAATCAATAAATTGAGAAAGGTCCCCACTAACTTGAACGGAGCGGTCCAAAAGGCACTAGTGAAGAGCTTATCTCTATTAGAGATAATGCTCACACGTAGACCATGCAACCTATCAATGTGATCAAGAAATAGTTCGGCTAGGCCATTTGTAGTGTAGGGGTGAGTGAGTGCAAAAGGTTGTGTGTGTACTTGTGAGTTTGTTTATCACCACCCAAAATTGTGTGCTTTCATTCAAAATTAGGCAAACCTTCAATAAAGTTCATAGCAATCTATGACTAGGCTTAGGTTAGGATAATTAGCAATTGCAAAGGATCAGGGTAAGGGGTATTTTAATGTTTATTTCTTTGGCAAACATCACACTCGTTGACCTATATAATAATATCTCTTTTCATACTAAGTTAATAGAATTGTAATTTGACTCTATGGTAAGCATCAACGTCGGTGATACCTAAACATCCTCCTAAGGAGTTGTGCAATGCTTGAATTATCTTTTGTCTTAAATACCCATCTTTCCCAATGTAGATTCTCCCTTGATTCCTTAGCAACCCTCATTATGGTGCATAGTCAAGATATTATGAATCAATCAACTTAGCCCTTAGAATCTCTCAGAATAAGCTGTTCACAATATAACTATTCTAAATTTCAATGACCTAATTGGAATAGGTCATGAAATGGTATTACACAGTGCTCAGTTGTGATCTCTTCCAAATAGAGCATCTACTGCTCTATTCTCCATCCCCTTTTTATAGTGAAGCTCTACTCCATTCCCAATAGTATGGAGATTCCCAATGCAAATGTAACTGCAATTAAACTTTTGGAATATATTGCATGGTGTGGTTGGTAACTTCAACATATCTTCAATATATGTTGCAATAATTGTTGTTTGGAAAAAAAATTAATTCTACTTAACATTTATGTAAAATTCAATTTAACTTATTTTAATTGATGCGATCCCATAATACTTGCACCCAAAAATTACAAGAATGCTACTAGAATATTTTCTTTTTTTCCCTCTTCCTATCAACCTTTTCCATGCCCAATAAATACACACATTCTTGACTCTCCATAGCACCAAGACATTTATTAGGCTATTAAGTCAATTGAAGGGAGTTTTAATAAATTATTTATATATTTGAATGCTTCTTAATAAATACAATCATGTATGTTAATGTCCCTTAATACTTTTGTAACCACTCATGTCCCTTAATACATTTGTAACTGCCTATAGATCATGTGGGATGAGAGTTTCTTGAAGATAAACCTTTAGCTTAGGGGTCAAGGAGTCATCACAGCTTAGGTATCTTAGGTCAAATTGATTAACAAAACTAGTGAGAGAATTCCCGTATCACTTGGCCCCCTATTCTTGTAGCTCGATAAGGCACCAAGTTGAGGTATAAGAGTTGAAAATGTAAGAGTTCCTTTAAAAAGTGTTTTGCGCTTTATTATGCTGTGTGTGTTTCCTTTCTTTATGTTTTAAAATGTTAGTTGCATCTAGATTTAAAGTTTTTAGCCCGTCTGGCTTTGAAAACTTCACCACATTCGGGCTTAAAATGTTTAGCACATTTAGCCTTGAAAAATTTGTCACATCTCACTATAATTTTTGCCACATTCGAGCTAAACGTATTTGGCGCATTTAACCTTGAAAATGTTGCCACATTTGGATTTAAAATATTCAGCACATCTAGCCTTATAATTTTTGCCACATTCAAACTTAAAATATTTGGGTCATTTGGCCTTGAAAAATTCGCCACATTCGGGCTTAAAATGTTAGGCTCATTTGGCTTGAATAATATTCAGCACATTAGGAAATTAAAATACGGTGCCATCGAGCATCTTAAACTTGTGTTATTGGACTTTTGTTTCATGACCTCGAGATAGATAAAAGCTTCAATAGCGGTGAACCCCTTGAATGCATCATGTTCAGGCAGCCTAAACCCTTTAAGTGCACTATGTTTTCCTATACTAAGGAATTCTGGAAATTAATCCTTCTACATGAGTTACCATTGCCTATAAATGACACATGTTCAGTAAGTAGTTAAGGATATTAAAATGCCTCTAAATAGAAAAGGGTTCCATCTGAAGAGCCTGCTCACAAGAGGTTAAAACTCCAGCCCAATTTCCTGCCTTTTTATTAATCAAGAGATGGTTTTGTAAGCTTTTTAATTTACATAAAGATGCCAAACTGAATAAGCCATCTGTCTCATCAAATTCACGGTACACTTCTATTAAAAAAGGTATGTCTTCATCCTCAAAGCAACTACTTCTTTCAGATTGCATTTGAAAGCTCTCAACTTGTCCCATACATAAGACTCAAAGGACAATGAAGACCTGGCGTAAGCCTAACATCTAAATGAGGCCTTAGCAAAGGTAATCTTAGGAATTTCCCCCAGGAGTTCTGACACATGTTTACATGGTATAAGCAATTGGTTTGAATCCTTTGAAAAAGTCATAATCTGGTCCTTCAATTTGACTATTTGTTACTTATGGTTGGACAATTGAAGAGGCTGGGAAAGGGCAAGTTCTTGCTCAACATCATCTACCCATTGGCCTAGATTGTCAAGCAGAGTAAATACAACTTGAATACACCTCACTTTGTCTAGAAGTATTACCATGAACAACAGTGGTGCTACTATCCGAGTTGGCTGCATCAAAAACTGATACAATTTCCTCTGTTATGCCATTGTGTGCCTCCTTAGTATCATCACACACAGCATTTAAGACTGAGTACGGTAGAAGATACATGGCTATTTGCATATCATGGCGCACTATACCTCGACAAGCATTAAAAATTGTAGACCAAGAGCCCATAGCATGTGCATTTAATTTTTTAATCTAACTTTGAGGTAATTAGCCTCACTATAACATAAGGATTCTCAAGCTAACCAATCAATAGCCTGCAAAAATTTTATCAACACTATTACACCGTATGAACTAATAAGTAAGAATTAACTTGAAGTTTTAGGAAAGATAAAGTGTAATTGAGAGAAAAAGAAAAAATATTACCCGATTAAGCCCATTAAATTGTTGAGTTTCGGAGTTTAGAATAGAAGTATAGCTTCTAAGACAACCTCTAATTTTGGTGACAATGGTGGAGCCATGTTTTATAATCAGCATTTTCAAATTGATACTTCTTAGGAACCCACATTGTATCCGTAATAGTGTTAACAATTTGGTCCATTATGAACAGTGTAAATTCGACTTGACGAAAGTCTTCTAATTTCAATCCTTGCATTAGTTGCTCATTATTGTTATGATTACTAGCCACGCTTACTCACATCTCACTCAACCTTCTTCCCACAGATAACACCAATAATACAATCCAATAATACTTGCACCCCAAAATTATAAGAATGCTACTAAAATATTTTCTATTTTTTTCCCTCTTCCTATCAACCTTCTCCACACCATATAAATA
The DNA here is from genome assembly GCA_014898725.1 of Jacaranda copaia. Lineage (NCBI taxonomy): Eukaryota > Viridiplantae > Streptophyta > Magnoliopsida > Lamiales > Bignoniaceae > Jacaranda > Jacaranda copaia. The sequence continues at coordinate 595,521 of JACGDI010005772.1, forward strand.
CATACATTTTTCACTCTCCATATATCACCAGGACACTTATTAGGCTATTGAGTCAATTGAAGGGAGTTTTAATAAATTAATTATATATTTGAATGCTTCTTAATGAATACAATCATGTATGATAATATCCCTTAATACTTTTGTAACCGCTTATGTCCCTTAATACATTTGTACCCGCCTATAGATCATATAGTATGGGAAGTTTCAAGATAACACCTTCAGCATGGGAGTCAAAGAGTCATCACAACTTAGCTATCTTAGGTCAAATTAATTAGTAGAACTAGTGAAAGGATTCCCATATCACTAATGATATCGAAATTGATTTTGTTTTTATTAGGAAAATTAAATGAAGTTTTTATGTCAGTATTGATTTTAACTTGTTTTAATTTGGACTATAAAACCATTACTTGTTCTTTCGATCTAATGGCATACATTAAAGGTTTAGCCACTATTCATCATTTGATTACTGAAAGTTGATTACTTTATTTTATGTGAAAGAAAAGCATGATTTGTTATTTTTTGTGTATTGCACTTGAAATTTCTTTAAATTTAATAAAAGGCCAAGAAATTACTTTTAGGGTGATTTATTTATGAAACATAAGAAAAGATGGAGAAACAAGAAGAACAAAAAATAAAAGCGTTGTCTTATCCTACCCTCCCCCAACTACATAGTTTCAACTTATTGATGAATGTGAAATTTTTTGAATGGTAGGCATCTTCACCATTTTTTAACATTCAAGCCCACCTCAACATCAATCGCCACCACCCCCAAACTCCAGTTTTTCCATCGCCAATCCCCATGCAAGCACCACTCTTTTCGATTGCTATCAATTTCAATCTTTGAAATACGATATCATTATGATAAATTGAATTGTCGCAGTCGTTTTGCCTAATTTATTGGTCTGACACTTGTGCTCTAAATCGAAACTCTTCACCACTAAAATAATGGAGCAATGGCTCCGATTCCAAAACATCTAAATAAATTGATACTAATTCTTATAGAATGAATGTAAAATTTAAAATTTGAACTATCACATCCTCAACAATCATGAGAATTTTTTGTCGAATATTTTTGTCTTGTTATATCACATGAACAACACGCTAAAAGATGTAACAGTATTTCGTACATTATTAGATTATATTTAGGATTAATTTGTTCATTGAGTATTAAAAGTGCAATAATTTACTTTTAACTTTTCATAGTTTAATTTTGAAGAAAGATGATTCTTATTAAGAATGATAATTTTTTTTTACTTTTAATGATTTAAGAGCAAGGATTAAATTAAATTAATATAAATAATAAAAAAATAAGCACATAATAATAAGTTAAAATTACAAGTACATGACCTAAAAAGGGGAAGGACAAGTTAAAGCGGAATCGGAAGATTAATACGACAAATCCAATGGATTAACTTTGGGAACGGAATTTTACCACCCAGCCCCTTTTATTCCCTATTCTATAGCAAAGAGCATCAAGTATTTTAGTCATTATCTATTTAACTACCCTCGGCTCCGGCTGCACTTTCCCCAAAATCTCAGAGCACCAACACAAAACGAACCCTAGTTTCTCTCGAGCCTAAGAAAAATGGCCAGATCTGATGCTTTTCCCTGCGCTTCCCCCTCGAATAATCCATTTTTGCCTCTAATTTTCCTTTCAGTGCTTTTCTCAGCTCTCCATTTCTCGCTTTCTCTCCCCAGCAAACCCCATTTTGGTTCGAACATTGTTCTCACTGGTGACGCCAAGTTTACACGCAAAGGCTCTTGCATTCAACTCACTAACCCCAAAATTTCGTCTCCAAGCTCCGGATTTCTCATCCAGAAAAAGCCCGTTAAACTTTTCAGCTCAAACTCGAAGTCAAGAAAGCCATTTTCATTTTCCACTGACTTCACTTTCTCGATTTCGCCTTATAATGGTGATGGTCTGGCCTTCCTGATCGTGCCCAGAAACTTCCTCTCCAGATTTTCTACGGGAAGTTTTGGGGTTCCGAAAGAAAGTCGGTTTCTTGGGGTGGAATTTGATACTTTTGTTGATGAGAGTGTAGGGGATGTGAACGCAAATCATGTTGGTCTTGATGTGGGTAGTCTTGTTTCTGTGAAAACAAGCAATGTGTCCTCGATCAATTTGGTTCTGAATAGTGGAGAGAAGTTGCGTTCTTGGGTTGATTATGATTCGAGCTCGAAAAGGATTGAGGTTAGGTTGAGCAAATTTGGCAGCGCTAGGCCGTATGAGCCTCTGTTGGTGTATCAGGTTGATTTGGGTGAAATGTGGAGAAACGAAGAAGTCCTGGTGGGATTGAGTTCATCTAGTAGAAAGTCAATGCAGACTAGCAGCGTGTATTCCTGGAACTTCAGAACGAGGGGTGTTCCGGAATGGCTGCATTCTCAACCGCTTGATCCGCAGGCATTTTCCACTGAACGCAGAGAAGAGAGAATGGCACAAAAGAAGATTTGTACTTTCGGCTTCATTTCGGGATTGGTTTTCATGACAGGATGTGGCACATTGCTGGCATTAATTGTTCTGTTTTTGTGGGCATTATTTGAACATAACTCAGAGACAGTCTTAACAATCCCAGGAAGGTGCCCGGCGCATTCAGAGGATTTCAGGTATGAAAAGATCAATGTCGTTGTAGAGGACAACACAACTGACGCTAAGAAATAGAGTATTTGTTAACTTGCATGTACTTATGTATTTAAATGCGTTTGTAATATAATGTGATGACTTTGTGCTTTGGCTCTTTGAAACCACGAATTCGAGCAGTTTGAATTCGTGTATTTCTATGATTGTTTATTCCAATCTTTCCTGCATCGATTTTGCTGAAGATATTTCTTAATTGTTTTTGGAGACAACTTATTTATTTTGAAAGCATCTTTATTGAATGATGACTGTTGGCTTAGATTTGTTTGGTGCGCCATGAAGTATCTCTTGCTGGGAATAATAATATAACCATAAGTTGTGCATCTGCTAGTTATTGCTCCTGAGAGAACGGCAAGCAATTTGATGACATTATGAGGGGCGGATTGGTTTCAAACCCATGGTTCTAACTCAATTCACTCTGAGTTGAATTGAGTTGGATTTAAAATAATTTGATTAGGTTTGGGTTGTGTTGGGTTTTAGTAGATTAAATATGGATTAAAATGGGTTTTAAATATAAATGGGTTAATATGGTTTCTAAATGGATTTAAAATGGGTTGAATATGGTTTCTATATAATTCAATCTAATTTTAGCCTCAAAATTATCCTTCCATTCTCTCATTTTTTCAAGATCATATCTCACTTTATTTTTATTTCTATAACACTCTAAAAATGAAAAAAAAAAAATAATGAATTGAAAATTACATAAATTATATGTCACCGATTAATTATTTACCATTTCTCCACCTCATTTAATTTTAAAATATTAGTTTATTAACTTAATTCGAATGACTTAATTAACTTTTTACTTGAGATTATGATCTAAAAATTAATGATATCATTATTTCATTTATAAACTCCAATTTTTTATAAAAAGATTTAGCAAGTTAGTTTTATAGCCCTCATATTATTTTCAACCTTGAAATATGAAAATAAATAAAAAATTATTTTTCTTTTTTATTTTTTCAATTTTTACGAACTACTACAATATAAATATGTAAATACATTAAATTTATTATCTAGTGATAGTATGCGAGAGGACCAGCTAATGTTGTCCATTTCATTTCTTTTGCCTTCACATGAAGAAAGGGTCCCGACTTTATTTTCATTTTTAGTTATAATATTTTCAAAAATTAAAAAAGTAACTATATTTCAATATTTTTTGAGTATTTTATTTAAAAATAATAATTTAGGTAGATATGAGGGTGTAAATTTAAATGTTTTATATTTTTTATTCTTAACAAAGACATATTTTTCAAGATATATGCATGTTTTAATTGTTTTAATTGATAGTAATACTTTTATGTCGAATTAAATTTAAATTTAATCGTTGTGATAAATGATAATAGACTAGATTAAAAAAATAAAAAACAAAATAAGTAGTGCTTTTGCAAATATTTACTAAATATAAAAAGTAAAAAATAAAAAATGAATACGACTAGTATAGTAAACATTTTGATGGGTACAATGTAAATGATGCTGCTGAAAGCTGCGTATAGAGAAAAGGGGGTTGTATTTCAAGTGAATCGAACAGGGAGGTTGAGTACTCAAAATTGTATATATCTTAGGGCTTGAGATTTGCAACCACAACACACGTTAAACTAGTCGAGTTGCCCTCGATTAAGGCATCCGATGCTCAATTTAGTTCTGTTCGAGATGTGAAAATCGAACAAAATACAGAGTGTAAGGCTTAAAGTGTATTGGGCATTACCTTGAGTATAATTGAGTCTGAAGTATTTATAGCTTTTTCAAGGCGTAATTTGACCCCCGTAACTTTATTAGGTGTATTAGCTTTTGTCTTTGCTAGGGGGTTGGTGGTCATTCCATGTCTAGATCCCGGTATTGTTCCAGGTGACTAAATTTTCTGTTTTCCTGGATGTACAGTACTAGTAGAGGTGTGTCTCTGCCAAAGGTGGTGGTAGGGTTGGCAAAGTTGGTAGCAGCGGCTGTATAGGCTATCACGTGTCATTAATGCGGAGGCATGTAGCCTGTCAAACTAATAAATGCGGCAGAAATTCGAGTTAATGCCAAAGTGGGTTTTGAGGTCAATACATGTCGACCAAACTTGAATATTTAAACTTTTGGAGTGGCCCTAAGGTCGATGCGGGTCGACCGCGGATCCTACCAAGTGAGGTCGATACTAGTCAACCAAACAGACTTATTGTTGCCCTACTAGATTATCCCATATCATGAGTCCCTCCAACTCGCGGTCTTGATCAAGCTTGCTGATGAAAAGGAGAAGTTTACATTTAATTATGGCGATTACCATGCTTGACCAAGATTTTTTAATCCTTGACCTAAGTTTTTAAACTGCTGATCAGGGTTTAAGGCTGTTTCTCTGCATTTAATGCGGCTATTAGTGTGCAGAATACGAAGCGTACTAGGGCAGGCTGTCATCATAACAGTTATATAGATTTTCGCACATAAATGCCTCTAAATAGGGGGATAACTAACTCCATTTATACTTTTGCTGTCTAAACTTTTGGTTGAATCACTATCTTTGAAGCCTTTTAAGTTCTCCTACGCTTTGCCTTTCTGAGATTTCCACTGTAAGTGCCTTTGCTGTTCTTGTTCTTTTCTACCTTTCCTT
>JACGDI010005772.1:600842-660442 GCA_014898725.1 Jacaranda copaia
TAGGTCAATGTCTGTACTGCTTCCACCATAAATTGAGCAGGCTCTTGAAACCTAATTTGCTCGCTAGGAGGAGCCCGAGCACAGGAGCCCTATGGGTTAGGAAAAGAGGCAACTCATCAAACAGAGAGGTTTGGCTCCAAAGAAGGCCACTGGGGGCAAAGGAAAATAGAAGGTCATGACAGATTGGGACCTATTTGGCAAGTCGGGTGACAGCCCGCTGTTTTGGCTTCCTTGACGGTTCGCTATAGATTGAGATCAGAAGATCACCGACTCGACCTCTATCATTGAGGGAGGACCGACAGGCGCCGAGGCTTTGAAATGGATGACCTCAGGGCTTTTTCTGAACGACCAGTGAAAGTTGATGAACCTCAGTTAGCTAGGGACGATGAAGGTAATGTCCTATTACTGTAATGTGGTAAGTATGAGATCGATAAGTTCGACCGCATTTTTCCTGTTATGCTCATATTGGTTTAAGAATGACATTGCTATATTTCAAATAGGGCAATTAGGCTACAACATGTTCTGGTGGTATGAGATGGCACTAGCTGCCAAGGAAGAGTTGGAGGACGGAGGAGAGATGAAAACGCTAAAGGTACAGCTCAATTCCTCTTAACTCTAGGTCGAGCAATTGAACAAAAAGGTAGCTGACCTCCAATAGTGGCTTGACTCCATGGATCAACAATTAGTCCAAGTTGTCGAGGATCAAAGCTGCATGGATAACATTATCAAGAAAGCCCATCTCGACCTGTAGGTGAGTTTTAGCTCTGGTCGGGCCCAAGGTCATGTGGAGGTGACCAGCTAAGCCAAAGAGGCTTTCCTCCGACATTTGTCCGCGGTGCAGCGCGAGGCTATTGAACAGTTCATGGTGAGCACTACCTTTCAAGATGCCAACACGGTTGCAACGCTGGACGATGCCTGCGAAGCATATCATCGGGCCTTCAAACAGAGCACATTGGTTATTACATCTGTCCTAAGGATAGAAGTCGGATGAGCCTCATGCTCAATACTAGGCTGTAAGGGGTATAATCGGTGGTTGTTTAGGGAGTTGTCCTGTAAGCCCATAGCATGCCGAGCAAGTCATCTGCCCAGTTTACCCTGGTGTACTAAATTTTGGCCTTTAATTGGTCAAAAACAGTCCGATTGGTCACCTCGATCTGACCATTCAATTGAGGATTGCCCACCGACGTAAAATATTATGCGATCCCCAAGGCCTCGCACCAATTTCTTGTGCTCTTACTATGAAACTGAGTGTTGTTATCTAAAATAAGTACCTTGGATAGGCCAAAACGACAAATAATATTTTTTCATATAAAACTTTTTATGGCCGCGTTCGTTATCTTAGGGATAGCCTCAGCTTCAATCCACTTGGTGAAATATTCAACCGCTAAGATTATAAACTTCTGCTGCCCTGTTGATCTCGACAAAGAGCCTATTATATCAATTCTCCACTAGTCAAACAGCCAGAAAATCTGAACATTAACCATCGACACAGCTAGTTAGTGCAACAAGTTGGAATGGACTTGGCATGATGCATATTTTCCTGCGAAATTCACTAAATCTTTCAACAATGTTGGCCAAAAGTACCCATACTTGATTATTTTGTGGGTAAAGGACCTCCCTCCAAAAATAGTTGCCACATATGCCTGCATGAACATCTTGCAACACTTCCAACGCCTGATCCTGATCCAAGCATCTCAAGGGGGCTCCGGCGAAGGATCTCTTGTATAATTGACCATGCTTGTAATGGGCGAATTCAGAGGTTTGACCTCAAAGGCGTCAAGCCTCATTCTTGTCGTCGGGGATAATATCTTGGCTGAGATATAGTTTTATTGGGGTCTACCAAGAAACAGTCGTCTCGTCAATAGCTGTTATAAGATTTTCATTAGAGAGTACTATTGATAGCCTATCCGAGACCCAAAATGTGATTTTCTTGTCTCTTGTTCCTCTGATTGAGCTGGCAAATTTGGAGAGGGCATCTGCCCGTTCATTCTCAGATCGAGAGACCTGGCCGAGAGTAAATCTTTTGAACGATTGTTGCAACCTCTTTACCTCGACCAGGTATTGGGCTATCGATTGTTTTTTGGCTTCAAAATTTCTCCGATCTGCTCTACCACCAACTGGGAGTCTGTAATCGTGACCAAGTATTCGATCCCACGTTCAAGCGCCATTCTTATTCCTGCTAGCAGGGCTTCATATTCGGCCTTATTGTTTGTAACTGTATAATTTAGTTTGATTGCAAAATCATACTCCTCAACATCTGAGGAGAGAAGAGCGACACCAATTCCTCCCCCAGATGTGGTCGATGACCTATTGACGTGCAAAGTCCAAATAATAGGGGCAGTAATACTATTGTCGAGCAAGTCGACTCACTCTGCAATGAAGTCAGCAAGTACCTACGTTTTAATGGCCATTCGAGGTTGAAAACTGATGTTGAACTCCCTAAGCTCGATTGCCCACTTGGTCGATCTAACTGATGTATCGGGTTTCGTCAACACTTACTTCAATGTAAAAGTTTCCTACTAAACATTTATGTAAAAGGATGATTAAAACTCATTCCACACAGCAATAGCAAGCAACAACTCAAGTCATAGCAAATAAGAGAGGTTTTGAAGGATTTTAACAATTTTCTCAACCAAATTTGAGGAGATCCACTACATTTAAGACATTCATCACTAAATTCATCAAATTACGGTGTTTGATTTGAGATAACAGTTCAAAGCCCTCAAATTGGCATTATATTCTTAGTTAAATTCAAAGAGATTTACAGTGATCAATATATTTATTGCGAAGCTCATCATAGTTTGAAATTTCAAAATTACGATGTGAAGTCCTTGAAATGTTTTAAATTAAATTTAAGGAGATCTACAATGTTCATAGCATTCATAGTGAAGCTCATCAAATTATAATGTTTAATTTGAGATTAAGGTGTAACACCTTTGAATTGATATTCCTAATCAAATTCAAGGAAATCCATTGTGCTCAAGGCTTTCCATCAAGAGCTTATAATAGTTCAAAATCATTTTTTGAAGAGAAGAATTGGATGATTAGATTAGGGATTGTATCCACATTACAAATTTTAACAAATTTTATTTTTATTTTTAAGAATTTTCTCATTTTGTAATTTTAGTTTTTGTAGAAAACTAAATTTGCGAAACAAATTTCTAGCGCGCCTAGTGGGATAATCTCAACTTTTCATCTCTCGCTTTCATGAAAATTGAAGTATTACACGATCACCTACAAGACCACAACATTGAAAATTACTACCTAAAGTTCCTCAAATACTAGGACAAAAAGTATTGGTGTCATCACAATAAGTATGTCCAAAAAGTTGTAATCATCTTTAAAGATGGCTCCTCCACTTGCTTTGGGAAAAGCATTGCCATGTTTTGTTGGATATGAATGAATATAGTGGAAATTCAAAGGAATAATCTACATCATCCACTCTTATTTCAATATCAAGCTCCTCGAGCATTGACAAATGCTACAATTTTAGAGAACAAGTTGCAAATTTGTCAAGGGCCATTGAAGGACTTCCGAAGCATGTCCAAAGCAAAATTCTCAAATCTCCAAGTTAATGAATAAAGTGGATAGTGACAATGCTAGTCACATGAAGGGAAAACAAGTTGAGGCTCATGACAAAGGCGAAACATCCACAAAGAGACAATCAACTAAAAATGAAGAGTCTATAACAAAAGAACTGCAAGTTTCTACTAATGGAATAATTCCCATTGACCAACTAAAGGAGTTCATCATAAGAACTATAAAAGATAAGTTTAATGGAAGTTTGAAGTTGCCTGTAACTTATTCCAAGCCATATACTCAAAGGAATTCCTACTTGAAGATGCTAATTGATTACTAGTTGCCGAAGTTTTGACAATTCAATGATAAGGGCAACCCAAAACAACATGTAGCTCATTTATCACAACTTGTAATATGTTGGGACATATGGGGATTATCTGTTAAAGTGGTATGTTCAATTGTTAAAGGGAAATGCCTTTGATTGGTATACTAACTTAGAGAGGCAAACTCCACTAATAGTTAGGAGTAATTGGAATAAGAATTTCTCTTCCATTTCTACAACACTTGAAGGATAGTCAATGTGATTGAACTCACCAACTTTCGTCATTGGAATAAAAAGCCTATCATTGACTATATCAACCGTTGGAGAAATTTGAGCCTCAACTGCAAAGATTAATTATTAGAGGCTTCAACCATTGAGATGTGTATTTAAGAAATGTAGTGGAGTCTTTGCACATACTTCAAGGAATCAAACTAAAAACATTTTTTAAGATTTAACAATTCGTGCACATAATATTGAAATGAACATGAATTTTGATGGACAAGAGACTCAAGTGGTGTCGATGATAATGAAGATGGTCGATGATAATGAAGATGGTGGGGGCAGCTACCAATCATCTTCATATTTCAAGTGCTCCTTGATAAGAATATAAATTATTAATAATGCTTCTAGAGACGAGTATAAATTGTCAATAATGATTCTAGATGCGAGAACAAACTATCTAAAAGTCTTGAGTTAAAGTCTTCTCATATGCTCCTTGATAAAAGCTTAAACTATCAATAATGTTCATAGATACAAACATAAATCATCTAAAATCTTTAAGTAAAAATCTCCTCTTGTAATCCTTGATAAAAGTGTAAAGTGTTTATTAAATCAAATTCAAGTAGACTCCTTGACATGAGTATAAAAGATCTACCCAAGTCAAATATGCTTCTTGATGCATGAGTTTAAACTGTATGTTACTCCTGATCTGCATTAGCATAAACTGTGTAGGCACTCCTCTCAAAAGGAAGTTTATTTTGAACTATATCATGGCTTGATCTCTTTATTGGGTACGCAGGTGGCTTGGATTTGCTTTCCAAGTCTAGTCATCTCATTAAATAAGTTTGGTTTGATTTTCAAGTTTAGTCACATTGTTCAACAAGTTTGGTTCATTCATGGAATTTCTAATTTTGTTTGTGAGTTCAAGTCTTTTAAACATGGAGGCAAAATTCAAAGACATCTGTATGTTGGAATAGCCATGGTGGAGCTTCTCTGCAACAAAAATGACATCAAAAATGGTTCATTGTAGTCCTTGGTACATGATAAAAGATTTACATAGTAGTGTGCAACATGTTTATAGAAGGGCACTATAACTTGAGGAATGTTTGGAGGATGTTCTTGTTGGAAACGTACATGAAAAAAAAGAGAGAAATTTTTTTTCAAATACTTCAAGCCTTGCCTCTTTTGCAGATGATCACCACATTTTTAGCCAAGCTTTGAAGTGGGAGCATTAGTGGACATATTAATTTTGGTCAATTAAAAAATAACACGTTGAAAATAATAATATACTAGTTGTTGATTTAAAACTTCTATTAATTTTTTAGGATTTATCAAATTTAATTTCAAAAGATAAATAGTTAATTTTAATTAATACTATTGTATTTATTTTTTGTGCAGATCAGATATCAACAAGTATTAAGATGAAATTTCATAGCCAATCAAATTAAGTTTTATAGCTCAGCAATCTCGAACTAACCAAATTATGACAATTGGTGTATTTTAGTACATGGACCAATTAAGTTAAATATATTTTATATTATTTATTTATATTGGATATTATCTCTTAATATATGTATCAAAGAGTAACTACCAAAGAAGCTCAAATTATTCCAAAGCCCATTCAAGCCACATGGCAATAAGAAACAACACAAGTCATAGTGAACAAGAGAGACCTTGAAGGAGTCAACAATTCTCTCGCTTAAATTCAACAATTCTCTCACTTAAATTCAAGGAGTGCATTTAAGGGGTTCATTGTGCAACTCATCAAATTTTGGCATTTAATTGAGATTATAGTGCAAAGCTAATTAGAGTTACATTCCAAATCAAATTCAAGGAGATTTATGGCATTCAAGGTGTTCATCGCAAAGCTCATCAAATTCCAGAATTAGATTTAAGAACACGGTGTGAGGTCCTTGAATTAGCGTTATTTTTTCAAATCAAGTCAAAGGAGATCCATATTGTTCAAAGTATTCATCGTTTAGCTCAACAAAGTTCAAAATCATTTTCAAAAGGAAAAAAATTAAAGGATTAGATTAGGCATTGTATCTGTATCATGAATTTCAAAAACATTTCATTTTTATTTGTATGAATTGTTTTATCTTATAATTTCAATCTTGCAAACAATGAGATTTGCAAATTTTTGGCATGACTAGTAGGACCTCTCTACCTTTGATCTCATCCCTTCATCAAACTTGAAGTATCACATGGCTACCTGCAAAACTGCAACATTAAAGATTACTACCTCAAGTTCCTCAAGTATTGGAGCAAAAAGTGTTGGTGTCATCAAAAGAAATATGTCAAAAAAGTTGCAATTGTCTTTGGAGGTGGCATGTGGCCAATAAAATGACTAGGCCACAACCTCTTTTAAAATCATTCCAAAAGAGACTTGTTAAGCTAACGTTATCTCATAATCCTTACAGATCCATGAATCTCTTTTATAGCACACCAAGGAGCACGATGAACAATTTTTTATGTCACTTTTGTTGGAAGCTTCGCCATGGCTATTCCAACCTCTAGAAGTCTTTGAATTTTGCCTCCAAGTTTAAAACACTTAAGCTCACAAACAAAATTAGATTGGACTTGAACTCCAAACTAAATATATATAATGAGATTACTAGACTTGGAACTCAAATCCAAGTTGCCTACATAACCAATAAAGGAATTAGTCATAATATAGTTTAAAGTAAACATCTTTTTGAGGAGATATGTCGTACACAGTGTGTAATCTTACAAGCTAGGAGTAACATACAATTTAGGTCCGTGTATCTAGGAGCATATTTAATTTGTGTAGACTAATACTCTTATCAAGGAATCTATTTGAATTTAAATGACAATTTATACTCATGCTAAGGAATCTACTTGAGTTTAGCTTAACAAATAGTTTATACTCTTATCAAGGAGTAAAGGGGAGATTTTAACTTAAAGATTTTAGATAGTTTACGCTCGTATCTTAGACCATTATTAATAGTTTAAGCTCTTACCAAGAAGCACATGCGAAGACTTTAAGTTAAGATTTTAGATAGTTTATGCTCGTATTTAGGTGTATTATTAGCAGTTTAAGCTCTTATCAAGGAGCACTTAGAATTTAGAGAGTCTTAGATTTGAAAACTTGAAGACTTGATTCTCAGACTTGGAGATTGGGAGACTTATGCCATAATTGGAATACTTGATGACTTGAGTCATGTATTTAAAGAATTGGAGACTTGTATCTTGAATTTAAAGACTTGAAGACTTGAGTTTTAGACTTGAAGATTTCGCGAATACTTAGAGACTTGAGTTGTGGATCCAAAGACCTAGAGACTTGAGTCTTAAATTTGCAGATTTGAAGACTTGGAGACTTAAGTTGTGGATTTATAGCTTGGAGACTTAAGTCTTGGACTTGAAGATTTGATTCTTGAACTTGGAGACTTAGAGATTTGAACTTGGCTTGAATGCTTGGAGACTAGACCCGTGGATTTAGAGATTTGAAGAGTTGAGTCTTGAATTTAAGAACTTGAAAACTTGAGTTTTGAACTAGAATTTAGGTCGTAGATTTGGAGACTTAGGGACTTGAGAAGTTTATTCTCTTATTTGGGAGCATTATTGATAGTTTAGGCTTTTATCAAGGAGCACTTAAAATTTGAATATGAAAGTTAGTTGCCTCCAACATCTTCACGTCATCGACACCACTTGAGTCTTTTTGTTCGTCAAAATTCATGCTTTTTTTCGTATTATGTGCATGAATTGTCAAATCTTCAAATATTTTTGATTTGATTCCTTGAAGTATATAGTGAAGTTTCCAATGCATTTCTTGGATACACATTTTAATGGCTGAAGCCTCCAACAATTAATCTTTGCAGTTAAAGTCCAAATTTCTCCAGTGATTAATGTAATCAACGACCGGCTCTTTTTTTCCTAGTGAGAATTGATGAGTTCAATTGTATTGATTATTCTTCAAGTGCTGTAGAAGCGACTGAAAAATTCTTGCTCTAACTAATCCCAACTATCAATTGAACTCGCCTCTAAGTTAGTATACCAATCAAAAGCATTGCTCTTTAAGGATCAAACAAATTACTTGACTAGATGTCTCCATGTATCCTAGCATTATCGCAAGTCTCAATGAAATGAGCCACGTGTTGCTTTAGGTTGCTCATGATATTGATTGCTGAAACTTTGGGTCCGGTAGCTAATTAACATCTTCAAATCATCAATCCTTTGAGTATAAGGCTTAGAGTAAGTCATAAATGACTTATAACTTCCATCAAGCTTTTCTTTGGTGGTCCACATGATAAATTCCTTCAATGTGCTAATGAGAATCTATCTATTAGTGGAAACTTGCAACTCTTGTAGCAAACTTATCATTTTCAGCTAACTCTCTCTTTGTGGATGTTTTGGCATTGTCATGAGCTTCAACTTGTTTTCATACCACACTACTAGCAACAATGTTGTCCATGTTATTCATCAACTTGGAGATTTGAGAGTTGTGCTCCTGAACATATTTTGCAAGTCCTTCAATAGCCTTAGTTAAGTTTACAATTTATTCCTCCAAGGCTGCATCATTGTCCCCATCACCGGTGCCATGCTCAAGAAATTGGATGTTGAGTGAGAAGTGAATGATATGGATTCTTTCCTTGAGTCTCTACCATCTTCTTTCATATTAATAAATGCCGCAATGCTTTTTCCAAAGCAAGCAAAAAAGCCATCTCCAAAAATGATTGCAACTTCTTGGATATACTTATTGTGATGATACCAACACTTTTTGCTCCAGTACTTGAGAAATTTGAGGTAGTAATCTTTAATGCTGCAGTCATGCAGGCAATCATATGATACTACAATCTAGATGAATGGAAGAGATCACAGGTACAGAGGTCCCACTTGTTGTGCTACAAATTTGTAAATTTTGTTGTCTGCAAAAATTAAAATTACAAAATAAGAAAATTCAGTATAAATGAAAATAAAATTTATTCAAATTTATGATATGGATACAATCTCTAATCTAATGTTCTGATTCTTTCCATCAGAAAATGATTTTGAACTTTGATGAGTATCTTGATAAATGCCTTAAATAATGGATATAAATGATATATTATGTATAACAATATATTATAAACAATAATTTGTTAAATATAAGTTATTATATTTAAAATATATGAAAAATAGATTATATTATATATGGTAATTTTTAGAATATTATTTATCAGATACGAATAATGGATATAATTAAGTTATGAAAAATTAAATATGTAAATGGATATATTTAATGATATGTATTTAAAATGAATATTAAACGGATTGAATATGCATTGACTATATCCTTATTCATTTACAATCAAATATCTATTAATTGAATATGCACTACAAGAAAAATAGCCTTTAGTAGCACTAACTTAGTGACACTTTATAAAGTAATGCTACACAAAAGTAATGGTGACAATTACAAAAAAATGTCACTATAATGTGATATTTAGTGACTTTTGATTAAAAATGCCACTATAAATATATTTTAATGGCACTTAATTAGTGTCACTAATTCTTTTTCTTAAAATGACACTTATAGTTAGTTATAATGTCATTCAAAAAAAAATGTCATAAAGTATTTAGTAACACTCACTTAATGGCATTTTATAATACAATGACACGCAATAATATTCTAGTGATATTTGTTAAAAATGACACTGAAGGTAATATTTTATGACATTTAATTAATAAATGGCAAATACAATAGTGACATTTGATTAGACATGCCAACATAAATGGGTTTTAAACACGTTTGACTAAGTGTCATCAATTGTTATTAAAAATGCCATTAATATTAGGCTATAGTGCCATTTTGTAGAAAATGCTACAAAATATTAATGACACTAATTTAATGATATTTTACAATATAGTAACATGATAAAATAATATAAAGATAGTTACAAAAAATAAAATTAAACAGCCATTTCAATGTATATAAAATCAAATGTATATACCCAATTTTCAGATCCCAATTACTAATTAAGGTGGTTAAGTAAAGTAGTGTCACAAAATTAATGTGGGTACCATCCAAGTGTTGGAGTGGATCATTATATAGCTAGCAGAATAATTGTTTTCTTTCTCAAATCAACTTATTTATTTGTATCCTATCACTGTAAATTTGCATCAAGATGTAGTGGGGAGCTGACAGGAGCAATAGGTTGTTGAGTCGGTATGCGCATTCCTTTAAATTCTATATTTTTAATTAATAATTTATTAAAGATTCTTTCATACTTAACAACTTAATCATTAAAATAGTGAAATTATCAGTGGTAATGTTTCATTTTTAATCGTTTCTAACATGTAAGTGTGTAACAATAAATAAGATTTTGATATAACTTTTCCTAAATTCAATCATCAATTATGGTAACATGATGAATTTTCTCAAAATTAAAAAATTGTATATATTGGAAAGAGACCATTCAAATTGTTGAAGGGATGATAAAAATAAAGTTGGAGGGAAAAAAATAACCTCTTATCCAGAGTTCTTATAAATTTTAATCATACTCAAACTTGAAAACTTCAACTATTTCTTGAAGGTTTTAGATCTTTTCATTCGATAATTAATTATTTTTTCTTTTGTAATATTATTATGTGCCTTAGGATTTGATGTTATTCTTGAAGAAATAATATAGAATAATAATATATGTATATACAATCGCAAAATTTGTGAATTTATTTGATGCAATGATGGGAATACATAGATTGGGCTTAGTAAGATAATTTTTCTTCCGAATAAGAAGTGATGCAAATATCTTGTTAGTGAATTTCAATTTCACAGTTGTTTACACCTTTTCAATACTGTGTGTAAATATTTATCGGTTCATATTAGGAATTTTAATTATTATAAATTATTGATTTTGATAACTTATTAATTTCTCCTCTAGTTGCAAAATATTTATACATATATATATGGGGGTTCATACTCGGAAATTTTAATCATTTATGTTCTTTTGTATGTATCTGAATAGTGGTTGACTTGAATGGCATGGAATAGAACATATTAAAGGAAAAATAGATGATTTATATGGATATTGCAAGACCATCAGACAAGCTATTGGAGATAACATTGCTTGACCAAAAATTTTTATGGTATGTATTGATAGTATTACAATCTCTTAAATTTTGTAAAATATTAATCTTATTGCTTTACGCAATTATAAATTTTATATAATAATGATTATTTATTTATATTATTGTCCTTGTGCAAATCTCAAAAGATGTAGATTCTTGCCTTTATGGATGATTTAAATACTTTTTGAAGATATATCATTTTAAGTCATGGATTTTGATGAGTTTAAGATATTCACTGAATTTGAAGTACCTATGGTTTCTAGTCTTCTAATCGAGTTATTTATCTTTGTTAGATTTAGTAAACTACAACCATTGTACATGTGATTGATTAGTGATGTTTCTAAGAACTTATATTTATTTAATGATTTCATTTAATTTGAAATGTCTTCTTTGTTCCATTTTTTGGGTTAGTAAAATGATTATTATTTATAAGAATAAAGAGTGTTATGTTATTTTATTGTAAAAAGAATTTATTTTTTACTTATTAAATAAATAGATACTATTAATGCTTGAAGTGAATATTATAAGTTTAGTGTAGCACTATAAAATATCCATTTTTGGGTTTTTTTGGCACTTTGAAGCGACAAAAAATAATTCTTTCAGGACGCTAAGTTAACTAAATATAAGTATTTGACAAGTTAAAGTGTCACAAAAATATTTTTTGGTGACATTTTTAAATGCAACAATTTATACATTTCATGTCATTTTAAAGTGTCAACAAAAGACTTTTGTGGCACACTTACATATCATTTAAAATATCTTTTGTAATATTTTACCATATCATTTATTGCATTTTTTATGGCATGCTACTATATCGTTTAAAGAGATTTTGCTGATATTTTAATATGTCATTTATTATATTTTCCATGGCATTTTAGTAGGTCATCGAAATAAATTTTTGGCAGCACTTTAGTTTGTTACTACATGCATTTATTGTGGCATATTACCATGTCACTTTAACCAAAAACTGTGATATTTTGAAATGTCATTCGATGCACTTTTTGTGATATTTTAAAATATCATTTTATATATTTCTTGTTGCACTTTGCTAATGCCACACTAGATTAAAATAGTAACATTTATACCTTTAATTACACCGTTATAAAATGGCATGTTTAAAAAATGCCATTAAATATAGAATTTTCACTATAACATAATTTAAGTGGCACTTTTTAGTGCCATTAAATCCTATTTTTCTTGTAGTGATGGATAGTATCCACTTTAAATGGATGCAAATAATATTGTGTATAAATAAATATGAATATGAAGAATGAATGAATTTTTGAATATTCATTTAAAGCCCTAGATAAGATGGTTCATTCTCTAATAGGCACCCTAAGATTTTTGATGCAATGGCCCATATGATACAGATGCGGCTGAAAGCTGCTTATAAAGAAAAGCAAGTTGTGTTTTTAGATGAATTGACCAGGGAGGTCAAGTATTCAAAGTTGTATATATTTTGGGGATTAAGATCTGCAACCACAACACATGTTAAGCTAGTTGAGGTACCCCCGACTAAGGTACTTTGATGCTCAAGTTAGTTCTGATCAAGATATGAAGATCAAACATAATACAGAAAGTGTATAAGGCTTATAGCATATTGGGCATTACTTTGAGTGTAGTTGAGTCTAAAGTATTTATAGCCTTCTCTAGGCGTGATTTGACCCTAGTACCCCTATCAAGTGTACTAATTTTTGTCTTTGCCAGGGTGTTGGTAGTTATTCCATGTCTAGATCCCGGTACTGTTCCAGGTGGCTAAATCTCATGTTTTCCTAGATAAACAGTACCTCTGGAGGTGCCTCTCTGCCAAAAGTGGTGGCAGGGTTGGCAGAGTTGGTGGTGGCGGTTGTACCAGTTGTCACGCATCATTAATGCAGAGGCATGCAGCCTGTCAGACTAATAAATATGGCAAAGATCTGAGTCAATGCCGGAGTGGATTTTGAGGTTGATACATATCGACCCGACCTGACTATTGAAACTTTTAAAGTGGTTCTGAGGTTGATGCAGTCTACCGCGGATCCTATTAAGTGACGTCAATACCAATTGGCCAAACGAACTTGATGTTGAGCCTCTTGGGCTATCTCACTTGATGTTGGGCCTGTTGGGCCTACTAGATTATCCCATATCATGAGTCCCCTCCAACTCACGATTTTGATCGAGCTTGTTGACGAGAAAGAGTGGAGAGTTTTCATTCAATTATGGCGGTTACAATGTTTGACTAGGATATTTGAATCCTTGACCAGAGTTTTTAAACTATCGACTAGGGTTTGAAGTAGTTTCTATACATTAAATACGGCTATTAGTGCACAGAATAGAAGCATACTGAGGGCAAGCTGTCATCATAACAGTTACTCGGATTTCCATGCACGAATGCATATAAATAGGAGGAAAATTAACTCCATTTACACTTTTGCTGTCTAAACATTTGGTCAAATTGCTATCTTTGAAGCCCTTCAAGCTCTCATGCGCTTTGCCTTTTCGAGATTTCCATTATAAGTACCCTTGCTGTTCTTTTTCTTTTCTACCTTTATTTATAGAAGCATGTGTACCAATCCAGATTCTGATAACCCTAAGTCAGAAAGTATGGCCTATAGGGGAAGACTGGAGCAGAGAGTGTATCTGAGTCATCTCATGGGAGTGAATCACGTTTATCCGTGAGCGAAAGCTCTAGCTCGAGAGTGCCAGTAGCACGAGTGATGTTAAGGTTATATCAAAGGGGGAAGCTAGCCCTGTTGATATGTCTATAAGCTGGGGCTGATTATTTACCCTCGACCATTACATCGAAATAGCCTCCAAAATAACCGCTGCAAACTTAGTCCGTATTAGAGCAGCGCATCACATTCCTGATGAGTATGAATTGGTAGCGCTAGGGACCTGGGGTAGGATTCATTGACCTCCTTGGGGGTTTATAACTGTGTTTGAGAAGGGGCTAAAGTGCAGCATTAGGTTTTCGCTCGCCTAGCCCATAGTCGACCTCCTCCTTGGACTAGAAGTCTACATCACCCAATTACTTCCAAACTATTTTGCTATACTATATAGTTTTGCCATGCTAATGCACCTATACAACTAGCTTGCAACCTTTACCAATTTCTCAAATTTATTCCACATACCCACGTCTCAAAAGTTGGGTAGCAGCAAAGAGTCTGGATTCTATTACCTGACTGCTCGACCTCGGTGAAAATTTTTGGTATCCCCCATCTTTTCTTACAAGCAAGAGTAGAAAAAATACCTTTTTTATGTTTGGGACTGGGGTTCTTACCATTTTGAGGGGTTGGTGGAGAGGGCCTATGGAGATGCCTGAAAATCAAACATATAGCTAGCCTAACACCTTTATCCAGGATTTGGTCATATTTGGGCAAATGGAGGCCTCAATTCTGACCGAAGAGACGTGTTTGGTTCTGGCTATCTTACCACATACCCAACTCGACCTGTCTGTGGGCGATCGACTAGGTAGAAACTTTTTGTTGACTGTTTTGATTAAACACTATCATTCTGCTCAATTCTAACATTTACTTAATTTGTTTGCCCATGCAGATCGTGGCAAAATAATAGTCCGCAGCCACAATGAATCCCAAGTTCGGGTATTGAGGGCCAAGGCACGCCGTCAAACTGCTACTGCTCAATAAGAAAGTACTGCTGAGCAGGCAGGTTCTATGAGGTTGACATCTGCATCGCCCCCATTACAAATCGAGCAAGCTCCTGAAACCCAATCTACTCACTAGGAAGAGCCCAAACACAGTAGCCCCATGGATCGGGATAAGAGGTAACTAGTCAAACAGGGAGGTTCATCTCCAAAAAAGGCTGCTTGGGACAAAGGGAAATAGAAGATTATGACAGGTTATGACCTGTTTGGCAAATCAGGTGACCGCGCATTGTTTCAGTTTCCTCGGCTATCTCCACTGTGATTCACCACCGATTGAGACTAGGAGATAACCGACTCAACCTCTATCATTGAGAAAGGGCTGATGGGTGCTGAGGCTCTGAAGTGGATGACCTCAAAGATTTTTTTGAATGACCAGCGGAAGCTGATAAACCTCAGTCAGCTCAGGATGATGAAGGCGATGTCTTATTATTGCAATATAGTAAGTATGAGATTGATAGGCTCGACCACATTTTTCCTATTATGCATATATTAGTTTGGAAATAACACTGCTATGTTTCAGATAGGGCAACTGGGCTACAACATGTTTCAATGATCTGAGATGGCACTTGTTGCCAATGAGGAGTTAGAGGTGGGGAGGAGAGATAGAAACGCTGAAGGTGCAGCTCGAGTCCTCCCAGCTCCAGGTCAAATAGTTGAATAAGAAGGTAGCCGATCTCTAATAGCAGCTCAACTTAAAAGATTAATAATTAGTCCTAGCCGTCGAGGATCGAAGCGAAATGGACAATATTATCAAGAAGGCCCATCTTGACCTACTGGTGAGCTTCAATTCTGGTTAGGCCCGAGGTCATGTAGAGGCAACTAGCCAAGCCAAAGAGGCCTTCCTCTGACATCTGCCCGTGGTGCGGTGTGAGGCTGTTGAGCAGTTCATGGTGAGCACCGCCTTTCAAGATGCCAGTGCAGTTGGAGCACTTGACGATGCTCGCGAAGCATATCATAAGGCCATCAAACAGCTGGAGCACCTGGGTTATTATTTTTGCACTGAGGATAGAAGCCATATGAGCCTCATGTTGAACGAGAAATTGGAGCCTTATCCTGAGCCAGAGGAAGCGAGCACCGAGTAGGCTCCGGAGGGCGGACCTACTATTGCTGCAGCTGATGTGCCGCTATCTGAGGGGCAAAAGAAGAAAGCCTAGATCGATGCCTAGCTAGAGCAAATATGCATTGAGTTCGCATTCACGGAGGACCTTGTAGCCCAATTGAAGGATGAAGAGGTCGACCTGTCACAGTACGTGCTGCGATCGACTAACTTTATGGGCAACCTCTTGGGATCTTCTGGACCTCCATAGGTAGCCTCTTCGCTCACTTGTGCAGTGCCCAATCCAAACATAGATTAGGCTGAAGGCATGTAAGAGGAGCCAGGCCAGAACTGAACCAGCCTTTTTTGTCTCTTTTTTTTTAATATAACCTGCCAGAGGATTATAAATAAAAGCATATTATCTCTTTAATTTTTCTCCTATTGTGCCATAGATAGCCTTTGATTTTTTTTAATGATAATGTGGAAAATATTTGGTTGCCTGTCACGTAGTAATTATGTTATTGCACGACTATGTCGTCAATTGCTTCATATTCCCGATCAACTATTTGTTTGATCCTTAGAGTTAATTGCCCATCAGAAAGGAGTCGCATCCCTTGCTAACTACAGGGTCAACAAAAATTGGATGGTTGACTAGAAAAAATTATTTATCGGCGTAGAGGTTGACGATGAGGTCGAATAGAAACTTAGGTGGCCAGGAGCCATTTAGGTGGCAACAAGGGGTTGTTTAGTCATCGACCATGGATCGACTAGAAACTTGGATGGCTAGGAGTTGTTTGGGTGATAGTAAAGGATTGCTTAGTTGTCAACTACAGGGTCGACTAGAAACTTGAACGATTAGGAGCCGTTTAGGTAACAGCAAGGGGCTACTTAGTCATCGACCATGGGGTCAACTAGAAACTTGGACTGCTAGGAGCCATTTAGGTGGTAGCAAGGGGCTACTTAGTCATCGACTACGGGGTCGACTAGAGACTTGAATGGCTAGGAGCCGTTTAGGTGGTAGCAAAGGGCTGCTTAGTCATCGACAACGAGATCGACCAGAATTATTAAAGATAACAATTAAGCTAATAAAATTACAATTTTATTTAAGCCAAAAGGCTGCAAGGATAAGTTCCATACATTTTTAAATAAAAAACTTTCTGAGATTGACCACGTTCCACAGGCGGGGGAGTTTCTCTCCTTGCATGTTGGCCAACCTATAAGGATCGTGCTTTGCTACTTTAATAACAAAGTATGGCCCTTCCCACTTCCCACTTTGGTTCGAGCTTGCCCATATTCTTGGAAACCTCCACCTTCTTGAGGATAAGATCCCCAATGTTGAAACGATGCTCTTTGATCCTTTTATTATAGTTTTGGGCTATCTTTGATCTATAGCGATGTATAGTATTATAAGCCTCCTGTTGATGCTCGTTGATAGTTTTGAGATCCAACTTTCTCTCCGACATATTTCTTAGTAGATGGGAGTGGATGACTCGAGCAGTATGTTGGATCGATTCTGAAGGTATGACTGCTTTCGACCCATACACTAAGCTATAAGGGGTATGATCGGTGGTTGTTTGAGGAGTTGTCCTATAAGCCCATAGCACACCAGGCAAGTCATCTGCCCAGTTCACCCCGATGTCCTAAATTCTAGCCTTCAATTAGTCGAGGACAGTCTGATTGGTTACCTCAATTTGACCATTCAACTAAGGATTATCTACCGATGTAAAATGTTGTGCAGTCCCCAAGGTCTTGCACCAACCTCTTGCACTCTTACTTTGAAATTGAGTGCCGTTATCTAAAATAAATACTTTTCGGAAGACTAAAATGGCAAATGATATTTTTCCATATAAAATGTTTTATGACCATGTCCGTTATCTTAGGGACAGCCTCAACTTCAACCCACTTGGTGAAATATTCAACCGCTACAATTATAAACTTTTGCTGCCCTGTTGATCTTGGCAAAGCACCCACTATACTAATTCCCCATTGATCAAACGGCTAGGAAATCTGGACATTAACCATCGGCACGGCTAACTGGTGCAGCAGGTTGGAATGGACTTGGCATGATGCATATTTACATGTGAAATCCACTGAATCTTTCAACAATGTTGGCGAAAAATACCCATATCTGATTATTTTGTGGGCAAGGGACCTCCCTCTCGAATGGTTGCCACACATGCCTGCATAGACATCCTGTAACACTTCCAATACCTGATCCTGATATAAGCATCTCAAAGGGGGTCTGGTAAAGAAGCTCTTATATAATTGACCATGCTCATCGAGAGCGAATTTGGAGGCTTGACCTTAAAGGCATCGAGACTCATTCTTGTCGTCGAGGATAGTACCTTAGCTGAGATATAGTTTTATTGGGGTCTACTAAGAAACAATCACCTCCTCAATGGTTGTTATAAGATTTTCATCAAAGAGTGCAATTGACGGCCTGTCCGAGACCAAAAATGTGATTTTTTTGTCTCTTGTCCCTCTGATGGAGTTGGCAAACTTAGAAAGGGCATCCACCTGTTCATTCTCAGATCAAGGAACCTAGTTGAGAGTAAACCTTTTGAACGAATGCTGCAACCTCTTTACCTCGGCCAGTTACCGAGTCATAAATTGTTCTTTAGCTTCGAAATTTCCCTCAACCTGCTCCGCCACTAGCTGGGAGTTAGTAATTACAACCAAATGTTTGACCCCATGCTCAAGTGCCATTCTTATTCCTGCAAGCAGGGCCTCTTACTCGGCCTTGTTGTTTATAACTATATAATCCAATTTGATTGCAAAATCATACTCCTCAGCTTTTGGGGAGCGAAGAGCGACCCCAATTTTTCCCCCAAATGAGGTCGATAACCTATCAACGTGCAAAGTCCAAACAAGAGGGGCTGAGATACTCTTGTCGGGTAAGTCGACTTGCTTTGCAATGAAGTCGGCAAGTACCTGCGCTTTGATGGCCATTCAAGGTTGAAAATTGATGTCAAACTCCTCAAGCTCGATCGCTCATTTGGTCAATCTGCCTAACGTATCGGGCTTCACCAACACTTGCTTCAATGACTGGTTTGTTAGCACTATGATAGAGTGAGACTGGAAATACGGTCTCAACTTTCGAACAACAATCACTAAGGCTAATACAAATTTCTCAATCTCCAAATAATTATGCTTTGGCCCTTGGAGTGATTTACTGCAATAGTAGATTGGTCGATGGTTGCCATCCCGGGTCGATACTAGTACTAAACTAATGACACTTTCGAGACTACCAAGTATATCTGAAGTACTTCTCCCAGCTCGAATTTTGCTAATTTCGAGGGTGAGGTCAAATATTGCTTCAACTCGAACAAGGCCTAATCATACTATTTTGTCCATCGAAAGCTCATCTTTCTAGCATTTCTGAGAATTTTGAAAAAGATGAGGCTTTTGTCGGCCAATCTCATGATAAACCTTTCCAAAGCCACAATTCTCCCTACCAGCCTTTGAACATCCCGAACTATTTTTTAGAGGGGTGACATCTAAAACTGCTTGAATTTTTTGTGGATTTACCTCAATACCTCTTTGGCTAACCATATAGCCCAGAAATTTTTCTCTTCGGACCCCAAATGTGCATTTATTTGTGTTCAGCTTTTATCCAAACTCCCTCAATATCCTAAAAGCATGACTGAGGTCGAGCAAATGGTCTTAGGCTTTCTCTGTCTTAACTATCATGTCATCGACCTAAACTTCCATTAATTTTTAGATCTCGTCTTTGAACATGAAGTTAACTAACCACTAATAAGTTGCCCCAACATTTTTCAAATCGAACGGCATGACAAGAAAGCAATATAACCTTTTAGGAACAACAAAAGATGTTTTATCCCTATCCTCGGGTACCATAAAAATCTAATGATAGCCTTGAAATGCATCCATCATAGTTAACAATTCAAACCCAGCAGTTAAATCGATTATTAAATCTATCTGAGGCAAGGGGTAAGGATCCTCAGGGCATGTTTTATTTAAATCAATAAAATTATTACACATCCGCCACTATCTCTTGATTTTTGGGATGAGGACAATATTACAAAGCCAAGAGAAATACTGAATTTCTACAATATACCCTACATCCAAGAGTTTTCTGACCTCCTCTTTGATAATTTGCATCCTCTCAACATTGAACATCCTTGTATTTTATTTAATTGGCTTGTATGAGGGGTTAATGTTGAGGTGGTACATAATGATATTGGGGTCGATCCCTTGCAGGTCAGATGCCTTCCAAGAAAAAATATCAACATTTTTCCTTAGAAAATTGACCATAAAACACTCCAAGTGGGGGCCCAAGTTTGTTCCAATACAGGTTGTCTTTTCGGGGTTATCCTGCTCGAGCTCAATGGTCTTAAACTCCCCAATAAGCTCTACTCTGGTGTCTTTCAGCTTTTGCTTCTTGCTAACCTGGGTCTTTTCAAGTTTTGCTATAGAGACGTCCCCCAAAGTCTTCAACTGTAGTCAAGTTTTCTACTCAATTAGCTTGATCAAGATGTTGTAACATCTCCATGCCTCCTTCAGGTTGCACAAAAGCTCGCCTGTGTCGGTTGGGATTGGAAACTTGACTTTTAAATGATAAGTGGACACAATGGCATGAATGTTATTGAGGGCAAGTCGCCTAATAATGACATTATAGGCAAATGGGGCGTCGACCACAAGATAATTCAGCATT
Organism: Jacaranda copaia; assembly: GCA_014898725.1. Taxonomy (NCBI): domain Eukaryota; kingdom Viridiplantae; phylum Streptophyta; class Magnoliopsida; order Lamiales; family Bignoniaceae; genus Jacaranda; species Jacaranda copaia. The sequence continues at coordinate 621,325 of JACGDI010005772.1, forward strand.
AATGCTTTCCTTCGAAGAGACTCTCCAAAAGATGTGGACAATTTAATCGACCTCTCCGGTATGATCTTCGACCCTCCAAATCTAACCAACAGCATGCTCATAAGCTCGAACTTTAACTTGCCCATGTTTATCCTCTTTAGGGTAGATAAGAAGATGACATTCACTGAGCTGCCATTGTCAACTAGAATCTTGCACACCTCAAAGTTTACTATCTCCACAGAAACGACCATCGGGCAATCTATTTTGTGATTGACATTTCTGCCCTCGAGGTGGGCCAGGTTGACATTAGTAAATGAAATGAGTTCTGCGCTTGTTGTGAGGTGGAAAGTTATCTCAACGGGTGAAGCTTTATTGGACTTGAGCCTCCTTTGTGTTTGCTTCCTAGCAGACTTAAAGTCCTCCCCAGTGAGACCTCCTGCAATCATGTCAATCACCCCTTTAATGGGTGGACAATCTTTCTGGGTGGGCTTTTTTTCTTTATCTTCTCTTCTGGGGCTAACTGACCTTTCTCTATGGGGATTCTAGTTGGTTTTGCCCCATTCAGTCTGGGCATCCATGGCTATGTACTTTTTAAGGTGGCCCTACCTAATCAACCTCTCGATCTCATCTTGGAGATTGAAGCACTCATCAATGTCATTCCCCTTTTGCTTGTGGAAGTGGCAATATTTCTTTGATTTCTTCATGGCTTCAGTCTTCATTAGCTTTTTGGGTTTTTTAAGAAGGTTATCATGCTGGATGGTGTATAGGACCTCCTTCCTTAGGATGTTCAATGGCATGTAGTCTTGGAAGTGCTTGATCGGAGATCAACCTCGCTCTTTTTGTTTCTGGTCATCTCTCTCTTTTTTTTCTTCCCGACTTCAGAGGATCCGAACTTAAGTTTGTTCATTTCCTCCTGTATCATATATCTTTCTTCCAGGTCAAGTAGCTCCTCCATCAACCCAGGCTATTCTCGTACCAAAGATTAGCACATTCTTTGTGCTTGAGCCCCAGAAACAATACATCGATCAAGAACTCAATCCTAGGGTTATCTATTTTCAGGACCTCCATATTAAATCTAGTAAAGAAATCATGGAGGGACTCCTGCTTGCCTTGCTTGATGGTATGGAGATGGGTATGGGGGAGCTTTACCTTTCTTCTGCTGGCAAACTGATTCAAGAATATGTCGCATAGTTGGTCATAGGAACAAATTGATGATGGTTCAAGCTTCACGAACCAGTCTAGTGCGATGCCTTAGAAGGTGGTCACCAACATCTTGGCATAGATGTATTCATTATGTCTATGCAACTGCATCATGTGCTCAAACTGTATGAGATGCTCATTAGGGTTGGTAGAACCATCATACCTCAGCAGACTGGTAGGGACTTTGGCATCCATAGCGATGCTTTTGTCGATGATATCTTGAATGAATAGGGACCCTCTCTCCTGACGAGATCTTTGAGAAGTCTCCAAGTTGGTGCTCTGTCAATATTTCTCCTCAAAATCTCATTGAGGCATCTGCTCAGCTGCTAGACTTGATGGGATACTTCTTTCCACTCATCTCGATCCACCTAGGTGGCATTTTGATCAAGACCTAATCTAAGATGCTCGGCCTTATCGCGCTGCGAGGATTGAATGGGCCAATGCGCGAAGTTTGTAGACTCTCTTTTCTCATCGTGGTAGTCACGCCTAGAGCGTTCAACCTTATCGCTTTACATAGCTCGGTTAGGTTTGGCGTGATCTATCGAGTCTGCTACCTCCTCCCATATTTCTAGATATTTCCTCTCTTTCTGCCGATGTCTAAGACTGACTTCACGCTGGAGGGTGGCTGTCTGGGTTTTTGGCGACCGCGGCTATTCTCAAGGGACCTATTTTTCGGCGGGGGCAGCTGTAGAGTTGCACTAGCAGCTAGAACGGGCACTGTGGTTTGCCTGTTCGGTGCGGCAAATAGCTGGGCTGATATTTGAGTTGAAATCTGCTCACTTATTAGCTGCATCAACTGGGGCATAGTGAGCATCATTACCTGTTCCTGAGAGGTGCTAGTGCCCAGAACGTGTGTACCTTGCTGGGAGTTAGGGAGAGGTGGAGACGTGGACCTCCTGTTCTCCTCCCTTTCGGATACTGCTCTGTGTGTGTTTAACCTTTTTCTCGCTGCAATCTCAATGAGTTTCCACAAACGACACCAAATGATATGACTGAAAGCTGCTTATAGAGAAAAGGGGGTTGTGTTTTTGGATGAATCAATCAGGAAGGTCGACTACTCGGAGTTGTATATATCTTAGGGCTTAAGATTTACAACCACAACACATGTTAAACTAGCAAAGATGCTCTCGGCTAAGGCTCTTTGATGCTCAAGTTAGTTTTAGTCAAGATATAAAGATCAAACAGTATATAGAAAGTCTATAAGGCTTATAGCGTATTAGGCATTATCTTGAGCGTAGTTGAGTCTGAAGTATTTATAACCTTCTCTAGGCATGATTTGACCATAGTACCCTTATCAGGTGTACTAACTTTTATCTTTACCAGGGTGTTGGTAGTCATTCCAAGTCCAAATCCTGATACTATTTCAGGTGGCTAAATCTCCTATTTTTCTGGATGAACAATACCTCTGGAGGTGCCTCTCTGCCAAAGGTGGTGGCAAGGTTGGCAGAGTTGGTGGCAACAGCTATACCAGTTGCCACGTGTTATTAATGGGGAGGCACACAGCTTGTCAGACTAATAAATGCGGCAGAGATCTGAGTCAATGCTGGAGTGGGTCTTAAGGTCGATACATGTCTACCTGACTTGACTATTAGAACTTCTAGAGTGGTCCTAAGGTCAATGCAAGTCAACCACGAACCCTACTAAGTGAGGTCAATACCGATTGACCAAATAGACTTGATGTTGGGCCTCTTCAGCTGTCTTACTTGATGTTGGGTCTGTTGGGCCTATTAGGTTATACCATATCAAATACCCTCTCATGTGCCCGTGCAAGGGCTCTGTGCCTTATTCTGTCGTTGCTAGAGTGTTTGAATCCCCTTTACTTATGAAAGACTTATTTATTTAGAAAAACAACATGTGACTTTAGTTAAGGGTATTGTTGTAGCTACATGTTACTAGCAAATGGGATTGCAATAGGGTATCCCCCTTGCAAAGGCATTTTTCTAATATGATTAATATTTGTCAATACTAGTAGTGGTAAATGGGTGGGTTGGATTGGGTTGGGTCATTATGGATTGGACTCAAAATGGGTTTATATTTATGGGCTGAAAATGGGTTGGGTCGGATTTGGGCAAGTCTAATACAAAAAGAAAAAAAAATGTAAACTTTTTACCCAATACATTGTTATATTATTTTATTAAACTAGAATTTTTTATCTTTATTTGACATATATTAATTAATTATTATCAAATCCTTGTTAATCACGTAAAATCAAATCAAATTGTGTAAATGCATAATTTACTTATTATTTTATAATATTTATATTTTTTCTTTAATACAAAATAATAATCTTGCTCAATGAATAAAATATAACTATTTAAAATATTTTAAATTTTTAGTACAAAATATTTACATTGTACACAACAAAATGTTTACTATACTAGTCGTATTCGTTTCTGTTTTTTACTTTTTATATTTAGTAAATATTTGCAAAAACACTACTTATTTTGTTTTTAATTTTTTCAATCCGGTCCATTATCGTTTATCACAATGATTAAATTCAAATTTAATTCGACATAAAAATATTACTATCAATTTTAAACAATTAAAATATGTATATATCTTGAAAAATGTGTCTTTTTTAAGAATAAAAAATATAAAAAATTTAAATTTACACTCTCATATCTACCTAAATTATTATTTTTAAATAAAATACTCAAAAAATATTGAAATATAGTTACTTTTCTAATTTTTGAAAATATTATAACTAAAAATGAAAATAAAATTGGGGTCCTTTCTTCATGTGGAGGCAAAGGAAATGAAATGGATGACCTCAGCCTGTCTGCTCACATACTACTACTAGACAATAAATTTATTGTGTTTACATATTTACATTTTAGTAGTTCATAAAAATTAAAAAAATAAAAAATAAAAATAACTTTTTATTTATTTTCATATTTCAAGGTTGAAAATAATACGAGGGCTATAAAATTAGCTTGCTAGAATTTTTTATAAAAAATTAAAGTTTATAAACGAAATAATGATATCATCAATTTTTAAATCATAATCTCAAGTACAAAGTTAATTAATTCATTTGAATTAAGTTAATAAATTAATATTTTAAAATTAAATCAGGTGAAGAAATGGTAAATGATTAATCGGTGATATATAATTTATCTAATTTTTAATTTTTTTTCTCATTTTTAGAGTGTTATAGAAATAAAAATAAAGTGAAGGTATGATCTTGGAAAAATGAGATAATGGAACAATAATTTTGGAGCTAAAATTAGGTTGAATTATTTAAAAATAATATTCAATCCATTTTAAACCCATTTACATTTAAAATTCATTTCAACCCATATTCAACCCAACCCATATTAAATCCACTAAAATCCAATCCAACCCAAACCCAATCAAATTATTTAAACTCAACCCAACCCAAAGTGAATTGGATTGGTATCATAGATTTGGAATCAATTTGCCCCCCAGTCAACACTATCTTAAAGTATAAGAAGCTTCGTATCTTATTATAATTTGATTTTTATAGTATTAGACAGTAACTCATCAATAAGAAGGTGCATTATGCTTATTTTACGAGAGCTTACCATATTGTAATTGAGAGTTTATTTCTTCTGCCTTTCTTTTGCTTATGAGTTGTTATAAATTGGTGCACTTTATTTTTTATTCCTATACTGTGTAAGTTTACTTTTGATCATGGCAATTTATTAATTCAGCATAACAAGTCAACTTCGTTTTACTTATGCTGGCACGCTTGTTTTGTCCCATTCGCATAAAGGCTATGACAGTTGTATCAAGTATAGGCAAGCATAACTCTTACTTTTGAAAAATAAAATAAAATATATATATATATATATTATCTCATATTTACATAGAATTTGTGGAAGAGGACTTGTTCGGTCTAAGGAAAAACTTAATGTGGAAATTCAAGATCAATTGTCTTAAACCCCCAAATTAATTTTGGATCAAAACAAAAAGAAACGAACAAGATGGGGAAAGGATTCTTGCCCTACGATTTATATATTAAACATCAAACCAAAAATAATAAGGAGGCTCGATCTTAAGTTTTAATATCAAACACAAACCAAAAATATTAAAAATAGAACACCATAAGATTAAATAAACCTTGATAAATTTTAAAAGAGTTCAAAGAAGAACTCAAGGAATTCACCTCATGAAGAAGATTAACTTTTTAATTATTAATAAAAAACTGAGTTCCTACAAGTAGAGGTGGCTATTTATAACTTTAAGGCAAAATACTACAGCCTCCAAACTAATAAAACTCATAATTAACTTTGGACAATCCATTAACTAACTAATGTTCCAAAATATTAACTTGAAATAGATACCCTGAACAACTTATATAACATGTGATATAACATGTGAAAGACGTGTGCCGCTTATGAAAAGAAAAGGTCTAGCCCATACCAAACTAGTAGCATGTGTAATAACAATGTTAGGCCCAATAACTAATTAATTTACTCATGGGCCTAAAGCAAATTAATTAAACATGGCTGCTTAAATTCCATGCAATCTTCAAGTTCAACCTCTTGTTCAAGCAGCTTCTTGATCAAGCCATTTATAGTTTCTTGAATACATTTAGCTCAAGCTAGTGTAAATCCTTTATGTCTTCATCCATGTTGTCTTTTTAGGTCTGGACCGTATCAAAACTATGTTTGAACAATTCTTTCTTGCTTTTGAAGATTTTAAAGGCGAATGGATAAGTTCAAAAGAAACATGAATTTTGTGCTCCACACGTCCATCACTAACATTTATGGTAGACTTAGGCTGGAAGTATACCTTTGATGAGCTTGCAAATTGCTATATATATATAGAATTATAGGCAATCAAAATGAGAGTTATTTTAAATATGAAAGGGAAAGGATAGGAAATGATCTTGTTAGTGAAATGAAAAGAGTGAAAAGCCCAAAAAAAATAGAAAACCACTCATCTGATAGTCGTGTTTGCAGAGCTACAATAGAGGAAATTGATGAGGTAGATTTTATGAAGGTGGGATTTATAAGGTAGATTAGGAAGAAGAAGCTATATCAACATGGATCTTCTATGTATTTTAAAGTTGGAACTTAGCATTAAGTGTGCAGGTCAAATGTACAACCATAGTGAGTCTGACAGGCTTGCCGAGGTGGCCCCTACTAAGTCCTTTTTATGCTTAAATCAATATGTGTATGAGGGAAGAAGATTGTAGCGTCGTGTATTAAGTGTATAATTGAGACAAGTGTTGAGTTGGGATACTCATAAAGTGTTCTTTAGGGTCGAAATTACTATTGAGCCCCTATTAAAGGTGAAGTTGGGTTCTTACCCCTAGGGTTAAGATAGATTTTTTCCATGGAGCAGGCAAACAACTAGTTGTCCATAACAAACATAGCAATCTGCACCATTATTTTTTAGAAAAAGATTCCCTATTTGTATTAAATGTGGACGAAGCGGGTAGCAGTCTGCAATTAAAGCAAAGAGAGAGAATATACTAGGAACTTGGCAAGCATTTAATGCAACCAGCCACGCCAATTAGAATGGAAAAGACTGGTTCCCTAAGAATGGGGTTGTTTCATAGGTTTTACACGTCGATTCATAGTGTCCTATCATTTAGGAGGTTAATGGGGACTCACTTAGGGGTACCTCCTCACTTAGGCATTTAATCATCTCATGATATCATAAATGAGCTTAGGTTGAATATGAAGGCACCCCTTCAGCTTGGAGATTGGCTATGTACTTATGATGTTGGGAGGTCGGCTTACATACTATATCATTAGCCCTCCACTTCTAAGCCAAACAAAAAAGGGGTTTTGGCGATAAATGACCTAAGGTTTGGACTTGAGAAGTCCTCTTCCTAATTGCAAGGATTGTCGACTTGGGAGTTTAAATATTGGGTAAATCAACCTCCACCTTTCATAGATATCCCTAGGGGATTTTTAGAATGTAATTGTTAAGTTAGCATATGTATTAATTTTGATTTCATATATAGGAGTAAACAAATAATTTTCTTGTTTAAAAAATTATAATTCCTTTCCTAATTGATAAAAATTTGGAATTGCAGGAATACAAATGGAAAACTTACAATAAGGGATAAATTGACACAAGTTGGTGGGATTGCTGATAAAATGACACCTCATAATCTAATCAACGATAGGTGGAAAAGTCTTTTTTAGTTATTCAAGTCCTCTTATAATTAGAAGACTATATTAATTAGTATAAATAGACCTTTTAGTCACTTAATTAAGGGGATCGATTTGGATTTTCTATTTTAGAGATAAGAAGTTTCATGAGAAATCAAGATTTGGAGGAGAACTAAGCGCATATCAAAATAATCTCGAAATAAAGTTTCCTCTTCTTCCTTTGATTTTCTTTTTAATTTTGAATTTGAGACGATACTTTATTTTATTCATGTTTTGTTTGACAATTCAATAATGAACTAATTCATAATTCTAGGATTATGATGGATTCTTTTGAATAAATTGATGCATCATTTTCCTCCATGAAATTAGTAGCACTTCAAGTTATTTCTTTTATTATGTGCTTTTTTCTATTTGATTGTCTAATCAATGGTCAAGTACATCTGTAAATCGTAGAGGAGTCTTGGAAAGAAAATCTAGGGATTGATTAACAATTGAAGAGCGTAGAATTAATTATTCAATTAATGAATTAATTAATTTGTAAATAGGATAGGAATATACCTGCTTGCCTTAGGTAGTTTGTTGAGTGGTAAAACCCTTTCCATAATTTAGTTAATTCACATAGGAATATAGTGAATTGAATAAATTAGGGATTTGATTGTGGATAATTCGAAAGAACCCTATAATTGCATAAAACTCAAAATTAATAACTTGTTATTAATTTTATAGAGAGAAAATAATGTAGTCAACTCATTCGATTGATGAAATCATAATTCTAGGCTTCTATATCCTGGTAGAAAACTTAATTGGTACACTTTTTTATTTTATTTTTATTAATTTAATTTTAGTTCCTATTTAATTGATTTTTTGTTTGAATAAAACAAATGTGTGATAAATTAGTAATTAGTAGTGAATAATTTAGTTTTTTGTGGAATTGATACTCTTTCATCACATTATTACTTACCGCTACATGTGCACTTGCATGATTGTTTACATCATTTATTTTACACACCAACAGTAATGATTGCAATGTGGATTTATGCTTTAAGATTTGTAGCACGTAGTTTAATAGGCATATGAATCCATGGGAGGGTTGCTTTTCGAAGACATCAAAAAGTCCCGCCCCCTAAAACCTTCATCCCCTTTTATAAATATGCTTAAAGGAACTTTTGTTATTACTTTTGCATTTGCTACCATTCTAGAAATCTTTTTTATTCTTGAAATCTTTGGGAGGTCAACTTCTAACTTTTTATGGTTCGCTTGGTGAAGTTTTCCCAATCTATACAAGTCTTACTCTCTAGCTTATAGAGTGAGTCTGTTGGTTTCTTTTATTTTTCCAATTTTTTAAGCACAACTTTAAATTGTCTTTCATGGAATGTTAATTGCTAGGAAGTTTAGGCATACTTGATTATCGTTATTCTTAAGAAATGAGTTTGAAGGTTATTAGAAGTAGAGTAGGCGGTGGTAAGGTAAGGTTAAGGCCAGCCTCTTATGGCAAACATCAATTCATGGCACTTCTGAACTATGACATGTGACTGTTGAATTCATTTGGGCATAGGAGGTCTAGCCTTCAAGTTCTAATGGCCATTTATACACTCAGGACCTTTACTTTGAGATTTGAAGCAACATGACAGCAGATAATTTGCCCACCATCAAGTGGGCTTTTCATATCCCTCTTAAATTTGAACTTGCCATGTCGGGTCCTAAGGACATAATAGATAGGCCACCTCCTAATTGCTTGGCAATCCATATTCCAACCATGCATTGTGGACTCATGTTTTCTATCACCCCAAAAATAACAGAGATTCTAAAGGGGCTAGATGTTTGCCTTGCCCAACTACTACCCAATTCGTACTCCTTAATATATTCTTTCATAATGATAATGAAGACTTTCAACAATTCTATCTTTTTTGGTTGACTTTTGTCAATTGTTCCATTATCTGACCTCCTTCTTACAAATCACTCTTCACATACCAATTTCTATTACTTGACGACCGCATCTAGTAGGAATATTGTTGAGCCTCTTTCTTCCATATATGGGAAAGATTGAAAAAGGAAGTTTGTGTATATTTAACATACCCCGAGTGAGCATTCAACCTAAAGATATGATGGTATTCGGATAAATTAACTTTAACTAGTTGTAGATGGCCTAGTTGGGGGGTAAACTTTTTAAAGGGCCTTGTTAGTTAGGGATTAAAGGCTATGCATTTTCTAGAAAAAGAAGAGCTTGTCCTCAGAATTCTCCTTGCCCATTAAGCCTAACACCAAGGCACAAATAGCTTATCTAGCCCTTTCAACTGCTACTTTGTTGCCCTAAAGTTGCTCTATTTTCTATATGTTGTTATTATCATTACTTCAAATATGTCATTGATGATGTACTTCTTCTATTATTGTAGATCAATTACTCATCATGAAGAATAGGGACAAAAAACTCACCAAAATGTTAGCTAGATCCCTGGTTGAAAATTAACTCTAAACAGTGGATCCCCTTAAAGAGATGACATAGGTCTCAAAAAAATCTAAATGAAAGAGGCCCATGATGACTAATCCTCTGACCTCTACTTCTAAGAAATCTCATTTGGTGTTAGGAATGCCCTCGATTACCACTTTAGGAAATTGTTCAAGTGCATAGCCATGATGTGTTACAGGCACGTCTGGACATATTTCAATTTCGTTGGCTATGCTTTCTTCATGTCCCTAATGACTATAGCATGCCCAATAGGCACTCTGAGGATTGTGTGTGTTAGAAGATTTTAAGTCCTCAATTGGTTTCTCGAGATATTGACAACATAATGAAAATATTAGGGCTGAGCAAGATACATATGTTCACGAAATATCATAATCTAGTATTTATCCCACAACTTTGGTTGTAAACAACTTCTCCAACGCCATTTGGTGTAGAGATCTTTAATTTCATATGGTATGTTGAAAGGACTACCTAGAACATATTCAAGGTAAGTTATCCCAATATTACGTTGTACATAGGTGGGGACTTGACTGCTAAAAACCTCACCATCCTCATAGCTCTCTTTAGCTAAGTGCTTAGAGAGAGAGGTAGCGGTATTTTTCCTAGAGCTTCTACTGTGTCACATGTGAAACCCACCTGGGGCTATTCTTTTTCTGCAACTATGCATTACCTACTCTTAGTTAGAGAACATATCATAGAATAAGATATCTGCCGAACTTCAATTGTCTACTAGTATCTTTTTCACTCTGAAGTTAGCAATGGATATAGAGATCACTAATACATCTTTGTGGCCTCCTTACCAGAGTTATATGCCTTCTCTTGAAAGATGATGTTAGGTACAAATGAATGCACTTTAAATATCCCTAAGATGGGATAAACTTCTATTTACCTAGCACTCGTATTAATGCTTTTCTAGAGTTGGTAGAGTCTCCACCAGCAAGTCATCTCGAGATTACTGAGATAACAACTTTGAGAAAGATTATCAAGGTTATTATAGCATTAGTGCTCATTGGGATTTGGATAGTTATCTAGTCAACCCACTGATAATCTCCATTTCTTTCCACTGGCTGACACTTTTTAGGATTGAAAGGTCTCTGTGTTATGTACTCTTTAAAATATCCTCTTTGAATTAATTTTTTGATTTCATCCTTCAAATGTCTACACTTATCTATGGTGTACCCACTATTGCAACAAAAGCAACACCATTTGTCTAACTTTGGTTGTTTAGGATCCTCTATTCTTTTCTATAGATGTCGTTGAATGAGACTTTGTTGCAATAATATTGTTAAAATTTCTACTATAGGGACAGTAAATAGTATGTTGATAGCGAGCATGTAGGGAAGGCTACACTTATAATCTTTTTTGCTTGTTATTGCTATTATTCCCTTTGTCATGTAGCTTTCATTTGTGGGCTTTCTATGTGGTTATAGCTTCCTCAATCTGAATGTCCTACTCAATAAATCAGGAGTTCCCTTAGAGTGGTAGAAAGCTTCCTAGTAATCAAATCCCATAATTTAAGGTGCTTCAAATTCTACTAGATGATGCTAGGTAAAAACACCTAGCTAATATAAGGGATCTCATAGATAGCTTGACAAGGCAATTAAGATAAGTCCTCAAGGACTCTCTGTCCTTTAGTTTGATAATGAACAAATGAGCTAATATTTTATGTACCTAAGATTAAAATTCTAAAGGAAATATTGCACTAGCATTTCCCATCCAGTGATGGATCCTAGTTGAACTATTTAAGAGCATGTTTGACAAAGGTGGTGTAGAAGAGCTTACAGTATGTTGCCTCGCTCAATTGTGCGGCTTAATCCTTGCCAAAAAATCATCCAAATGTTTAAACTACAGTAGTTGAATGGGAAGAGTAGTTGCTAAAGGATTATATTAACTCCTTGCTCCTCTAAATAAATGTGGCACCAAGGAATGTGTTTGGACTCTAGCATCTATAGGAATACACTAAGTGGGATCCATTTAGAGCAAAGTGTGTATATCTCTTTGCTAGGGTAGAAAAGGAAGAAGAGCGTATCTTGTCTAGAATCAATTCTTCTTGCAATTCTCTTTATGGAAGACAAAGCCCCTTGGCTCATTTGAAGGATTGTAACAACTTGTGAGGGTGATGCTTCTCAGCATATTAGGTGATTGCCTAGCCTTTAGCTTAAGCAATGGCATTCTCTAGTAGGGTCATAGCCTCCTACATCATGGATACAATAGGGTCTTTGGTAGTAGGAATATGCTACATTGGTATCTTCTCCAGTATAGGTTTTGAATTGAAAGTAGAGGCCATAGGATTGCTGACTCTCCATTAGTAGCACTTCCCGTTGGTAACTCTTCACATTCTTCGATGCTAGGCCATATGGTTGCTAGATCACAAGCGTTTGATGTTGTCTGCATCCTTAGTTTTCCTACTTCCGTCTTTAAAGTTTACCACAAACAATGCTAAAATGATGCTACATGGAAATGGAGTGAGGTCCTTTTAGCAGAAAATTAGTTCATTTTCTTCAGAACGCTCATAGAGAGATATTTGCTCTTCAAAGTTCTAAAAGGTTGTGGTTCTTTTATTAAAGGTTTCTTATGCCCAAGTTCTTTTGGGGGCTTTGTATTTATTTATGTTGAGGTTTTGTGCCTTTCTTCATAGGCATAAATAGTCTTTAGGCCTTCTAGCCCTTTTATTTAGTTAATTAATTTAATTTGTTAGGCTATCTTCACTTAATTTACTAAATTTATCCTATAGTCAAAATTGTTCATATCAAATAGGTTTAAGAATGAACATACACGCATGTGCATTGCTAGTTCAACTAATTTGAGATGGGATGCAATGTGGTAAAATATTATTTTTGGACGAAACTTATTTTAAAAATTATTTTAATTTTTCAATTTAAGATGAAAAACTCCTCCACACTATCATGACTCTTAGCCACAAGTATTTCTGCTAATTTAAATACCATTAAAATTTAAAAATAAAAGTTACACCCTTTATTTATAACATTTAACATTTGTCTTAGCATATTTTAGAGTTGGGTCTTATAATATTATGAACTTAGTTTGTCTATAAATATACGTGAACATCTATACATCATGTATTAGAAAAACATATTGTATAACACATACATTAGAGTGTCTAACATACATGCTACATTGCATTTATAGTTTCAAATTAGTAAGGTTTAGAGGTTTAGTCAATTGAAGTGCTACCTTCAGCTTTCCAAAGTCTACCACAAAAATATACTATTTTTTTGAGTGAAGTTTCTGACAAAATAGCATAGAATTTCTGACAAATGACTAGTCCACTAGAAATCCTATGCAAATGTGATAGAAAATATGGCACCTTTGTTGCGAAAAATGGGCATGAACATTTTTGACGATATTTCATCAAAAATGCCTTAGAATTAGAATTCTAATGGAAACATCCATCTTAAATTGCCATCCCAAATGGAGAAATAGATTTAATTAAGAAAATTTTTTGTACCATCCCATTTTCAAGATGTTTTCGACATATGTACATTCAAAATTCAAAATTTATTTTTATTCTCTTAAATTTTAGATTAAACTTTAAAGAATTTTTTTTATGGATCCATCTGTTGCAAATCCTTTGACCCAAGTTACCTACGTACCCCATTAAGAGAATCAAGTCATTACATAGTTCAAAGTAAATATCCTTTTTGAGCGGGTATCGTTCATAGTTTTTACTCTTGTGAGCTAGGAATATCCAACATTTAATGACCTTGGACTAAGTAGGGTATTTAATATTTTATCCACATGAAATACCTTTAGTGAGGTAAGTTAGTAGTTTAACCACATGTATTACCTTTGGTGGGTGCTATACACAAATTTATACTCATGTGGGTTAGAGGTAACATGCAATTTAGGCTCAAGCATCAAAGAGCAACATGCAGTTTAGGCTCGTGTATCAAAGAGAAAACTTTTCATGGAAAATATCACTTCAAAAACTTGCCATTTATAGGCCTACACGCAATCCATCTTTGTCAACCAACTTGTAAGCACCATTTGTGTAAGCTTCTTTTACCAAATATGGACCATCCTATGTTGATATGAATTTACTTTGTATTCGATAGGTGATAGTAATGGGCCTTCTTATTTCCAATACCAAATCTCTAACTTGAAAAGATTGCGGATAAGCTTTCTTATTAAATGCCCTTATCATGTGTGCTTGGTAACATTTAGGTTGTTGCACTTCAAGTTTTTCGCATCCAATGCTTCCAGTTCTTTCAAGTCAAAGGCGAACATTATCTTCAATAGTAAGTCCCTCTTGAATTGCTATACAAAATAATGATATCTAACTTTCAAGAGAGAGAACAGCTTCAACTCTATATAGTAGTGAATACTGTGTAGCTTGGGTAGTAGTTTGATGAGTTTCCAATATGTCTAAAGAGCTTCCCTAACTTGGCAATCTCTTTTTGATTTTGATACCACTTTTTTTAGCGGGTTGCATAAAGTTTTATTGAATGCTTCTATTAGATTGTTTGCAATTGCATTGTACATCAAGGAGTTCTATTATTTAAATCCAAATTGTGCATAAAGTTTGTCCAACAACTTATTGTAGAAAAGCTTCCCATTTTAATAATAATGTAACAAGGCACTACACACCTAAAAATCATATTACAGTGAATGAATTTAACAACTATTTCTTTCTTCACTTCTTTGAGGGAATTGTCTCTACCTACTTGGAGAAATAGTCTATAGCTACCAATATGTAAGCATGACCAGCTGATGACTTAGGAGAAATGGAACCTATAACTTCAAGACCCCATGCATCAAACGACCATAAAGAAACTGTGGGATGTAAGGGTTCAAGAGGCTGATGTATAAAGTTAGCATGCACTTGACAAGCCTCACACCTTTACGCATAATTCATACAATCTTTAACCATAGTAGGTTTGCAGTAGCCCATCCTTTTAATCTGAAAAGAAAGCTTAGGACCTGACTGGTGAGCTCCGCAAACTTAAGAACGTGCTTCAACCATAAGTTCAGTTGCTTCTTCACCATTTAAATAGCATTAATAAGTACTTTCATGAGATTGATGATACAAAACATCTTTGTATAAAATGAAGCGAGATGACCTACGAGACACCTCTGCATGTGACAGGGCCTTGCGGCAATTTCTCATGCTTTAGATAGTCAATCAATGCTATTCTGCAATCTTCATCCTTGCTAACTAAGACTAATATTGCATTTGCATCCTCACAATCAAGATCAATGTATAAAGGCACAATCTATCTATTTCATACTAGTATATTTGTCATTTTCTCCTTTGGAAAGGGCCAAATAGTAGCTAGGATAACCAGTGCATTTTCTGTCCTATTTTCTTTCTTTAAGATATGACTTAGGATAACACTTTAAATTTCTTCAATAGATAAGAGACAAATTGAAAATAAGGAATCAAATCTTCTTTTCTAACTTCGTAAACATCTAAAAGCTAATTAATAACCAGTTTTGAATTACCATAGACCTCAACTTCAAAAATCTCCATTTTTAGTGCCATTTGAAGCCCAATAATCAAAGCTTGATATTTTACAACATTATTAATGCATAATTCATTTAACACAATAGAATATGTCAAAACTTTCCTTTTGGGTGAAACAAAGATGATCCCTGCTCCTACTCTATCAAATCGAGCAGTTTCATCAAATAATATTCTCCATGCTAGCAAGATCTTAACAAAGAGGGCATCCTCATCTGGCAATTCATCAGATAATTTCCAATGTGCTAGAATGGGGTGATCAGCTAGAAAATTAGTAAGAGCTTGTCCTTTAATAGATTTTTGAGGTACATATATGATCTCATACGTATTGAATATGACAGACCACTTAACCAATCTTCATGAAAGCACTAGTCTAGACATCATAAACTTGATAAGATTAGCATGTGAGATGAGTCAGATGGAATATGCCTCAAAATAATGCTTCAACTTTCTAATTGCACAAAATAAGGCAAGACAAATCTTCTCAACAAAGAAGTATTTCAACTCATTCTCAATCAAGGCTCTACTTAGGTAATATAAAGCTTTCTTCTTTCCTTCACCATTTTCTTGAACCATGAGAGCACCAATTGACCATTTTTGTGTTGCAATGTACAATATCAATAGGTTTTTTAGTTATAAGAGCTCCCGAAGTTGGTGGATTCATGAGGTACTTCTTTATAAAGCATTTTCACATCTTTTATCCCATACGAAAAGAGCGTCTTTCTTCATTAGGTGATTAAATGGTTGATATGTTCCTGCCAAATTTGATATGAACCTTCTTATAATTGCACGATTGCTTTGTAAATTGCACAATTCTGTAAGATTTCTTACCAGTGACATCTTTCGAATAGCATCGATGTTAGTAAGATCACCTTTAATTTTATGATGGCAAATTATAAAGCTAAGGAACTTGCCAGACATGATACAAAAAGCACACTTGAGCAGGTTCATCTTCAAGTTGTATTTCCTTCATCGATCAAATACCATGCAGAGATCTTCCAAGTAATTCTTTCTTTTCTCAGTTTTGACCACTAGATCATCAGCGTAACACTCCACCCTTATATGTAGCATATCATCAAAAATATTCTGCATAGCTCATTGAGAAGTTGCTCCTATTTTTTTCAACCAAAAAGGCATTACCTTGTAATAGTAAACACCCTTTAGAGAGTGAAAAGCAATACACTTCTCATCTTGCAATGACATTCTGATTTGATTATCCTTGAAAGATCTATCCATGAAAGATAAAGCTTCATATCTAGTAGTTATGCCAACCAATAGCTTGATAATAGATAGTGGAAAATCATCCTTTAGACATGCCTTATTCAGATCTCAAAAATCAACACAAATATGTACTTGACCATTTTTCTTCTTGACTAGTATAATGCTAGAAATTCAAGTTGGATACTTAACTTATCCAATAAATTCTATATAAATAAGCTTGTTGACTTCAATTTCAATAAGAGGGATGAACTCTGGGTAGAGCACTCACTGTGATTGTTTTATTGGACACGCTCTATGCTTTATGCCAAAGTGATGAATTGCAACTTTGGGATCCAACCCTAGCTTTTCTTTATATGTCCAAGCAAACATATCCTTGTATTCACTCAAGATTTTGAAATATTATTCCTTCTCTTCAAGATTTAGAAACTTGCTAACAAATATGGGGCGGGGCTATTCTATCATGCCAAGATTTAGCTTTTTAAGTTTATCTATAATTGCATGTCTACCATCTTCAAGTTGTGGAGGTACTTTTGGGACTTCATCTTCAAGAATTTCTGAATCAAGCTTTTCATCAACAACGATATGGTTACATATGTGTAACACATTATTTTCTTCATCACATAGCTTCTCAATCTCAATAATACTCAATCTTTGGACTATAATACTCCACTTCAATGCCCTATTTGCTTTTAAAACTAAGGCATGCACCATTATCCATGCTGGATATTATGGTTTGTATGAAACCACTTGTTACTAATCTATTAAATTTTTCAAAACACGGATCATGTGATGCAAAATTTAGCTCCTATTTAACATTTATGTAAGCTGATAGCGACTTTTATTTTGTCTTTATCCACACCATTCTTTCTACATAAATGTTTTATGATGGCGTTGTTTTAATTTTATAGGCCTATCCTTACGATGACTATGATTGTAGATTTGGCTCCATATGATTGAGATATGTGAAGAGTTTGGCCCTCATTGTTTAACTCCAACACATCGATCTTATTGTCGACAACCCTTTTCTTATTTTTGTGTAATATTATTTTCGAATCGATTGAACATAGAATCTCTTAGATGTAAACTTGTATGAAACCTTTTTTGATTTTTAGCACCAAGTTTTTTAAAGATAGAAGGATAAGTAGTTAGAGCATTGAGATGAACAAATACAAAAACTTAATTATTATTTTATTTTTACACTTCTTATTTTAAATGATCTTCTACAAAAATATGCTGACCATTAATGCACTTATCTTTCTTTGTCAAACGTATCCTAACTGGTTCTACAAGTTTAAATCCCAAGCTAGCCCTTAACTATTCAACATAAAACCTTTGTTTCCTTAGTCTTTATTGTGCTTCACTAAGCCCATGAACTTTTTCTTTAGTTAGCTTAGGTTTAAGCTCACCTAAATTAGGTGGATTAGCAAAATCATAGGTAGACTTTTCAAGCAACTTATACGCCTTAGGATCAAATGTTCCCATGAGTTCTTTATGAGAAACCTCTATAATAAACGGTCCATCATAGGTTGACAAGCATATGCCAACAATAGGCATGATCAACTCTTATCTCAAAGTTTGATAGTTGTTTGATTCCACCATTTTCAATTAGCTTTGGGCAGCACCATTTGGTTCAATGCATACTCCAAGTGGAATTTACCTTGATTGTACTATATATTGAAAAACTAGTAAGTTGGACTCATCAAAAACTTATATTTTTTGCTTGCCAAACCATAGTAATTGTCAATTTATTCAAATTTTCAAAGCAATTGCGTCTTCATTCAATAAGGCGGTTGCCTAGAGCTTTTGTAGGTTGCACTTCATTTATTGAGTTAGGATCCAAATAAAGTTTAGCATTAACAACGTATGATTCTGCTTCAGTAAATGGCTTCACATTTGCATTAATTTTCATAACTTTTCTATTTTTTGGATACTTGAAGTGTCATTGAAGAGTGGAAGGTATCACCCTATTCTCATGAAGCCACAACTGTCCCAAAGGTAAATGGTAGGAAGTCCTTGCATCAATGACATGAACTAAAGTACTTCCAACTCCTCGATTGTGAGGTTTAGATAAATCATACCAATAGCTCATAGGCCTCATTGATTGAAATATTAAATAGTTAGGTGACACCATACAATTTCTTTAATAGAAATTTCCAAATTTTTCATGGTAGTTTTGACATGATATTGACAGCAGATTGTCCATCAATGAGTATATGGTTAACCTCTACTCTTGCATGAACCCTAAAACAAAAAATGGCCTATTGTGAGGTTTTGACCCTACCAACAAGTCTTTGTCTATAAAATTAATGGTGGTACAACAAAAGGTGGAGTGTTGCTCTTCAGTTTCCCAAGATATATTATGTACGTCTTCAACTCTTTGATCAAAGAATCTTGTAGGAAAATAATCTCTTAAAGTTACTTAACTTCTCTTGTAACCTACCGGTGAATTCTCCAACTTACCATTTGTAGCCTTCAGACTTTGCATCATCCTTGATTAAGGGTGTCTAGCCACATAAGAGACCTTTGATGCTAATGGACGAGATTGACTAACATATCATTTTTTTCTTTGACAATGTGTCACAAGAGTCCACTCATTGCAATCTTCAATTTCAATAGTAGAACTTGTTTCCAACTTAGTCATTTCATCAATGAATTGAGTCCTCAGTAGCACTAGATCTAAACTCCCAAACTAAAGTATTGTGGACATCCCCATGAGCGTAGATAAGGAAAAGATATTATCTTTACTTGGCATAACACATGTCGCATCAGCTAAAACTATAGTGCTAGTAAAATTTAACCAAACAACATCTTTTGTATCAAGAAATATCTTTCTATCTTGTGCTAATGCCATAACTTTATCCTTGAAATCAAAGCATATCTCTATTGGATGACCGATAACCCAATGATACTTGCAATATTTTGGATTGTTCACCTTTCTAGCTTCTTTAGGACATTTTTATTTTTGGTAGTTCAATCAACTTCCTTATCAATAATTCATCAAAGATGTGAGAAACATCAAAATATAGAAATGGATACTTCTCTTGCATTTCTTTCAGTGTTTTCTTACCTATTGAAATGCATTGATATTTAGTTTTCTCAGCAATCTTTTTATTACCTGTGGATATTTTAATGGAGGATGTCTTGATTGCTATAGATTTCTTAGTAGCAACTTTGGCATATTTTTTGCATTTCTTTGAATCATTTTTTCCTTCTTTTGGTCTTCACTTGGAATTTTGACCATATGATTAGCAATGCTAAGCTCCATGTTGTAAGCATGAGTGGCCAATTCATCAAAAGTGTGAGGCTCAATTCCTTGACAAATGTTTAGAAGTCCACAGTACATACCTTGACTACACATCTCTACCACAAATGTCTCTAAGAGTCTATGTTTGCAGTTCAAACTTAATGCATGCCAATAGTTGATGTATTATAGTTTAATCATGCTTATAGTTCAGCACATATTATAAAAATGATTCAGAAACTCCCTTTCCATTTGATCCTAGCTATTGATGATTTAGGTTCTAAGTTAATGTACTACTTGAAGGCATTTTCTTTCAATGAACACAAAAGCTATTTCACAAGAAGATCACCATAAGTCCTTATATTGTTGCATGTCTTTGTGAAATAGGCTATATGCTATTTTGGATTTCCCTTGCCATCAAACTACTGAAATTTTGGTGGTTGATATCCTATTAACATTCTTAGCAAGTCAATCCTATTGGTATAAGGCTTTGGATACATAATAGAACTTTGAGAAGGTATGCAATATTTAGCTCTAATAGTATTGGCGATCATGTCCTACAATTATTGTATAAATAGTATAGCAATAGAAATTGCAAAGTGACTGATCGTTTGATCAGTTTCTTGCTTGTAAGGCATCTCCTCAACTTATTTTTCCACCATTGCATGACTAAGGAAAGATAAATAGTTGTAGCTAAGTCCTCCAAGATGGGAGAATTCCTGCGTTCATGGGTTGTGCAACTTGTAGATCTTTCTCTTACACAATCTTTAGAGGTCAACTAAAGCTTGAGCCATCTGAGCAAGTTGTTCATCCATTGTTGTAGCTTTAGTCATTGAAGCAGGCAACTTAGCGAAAGATAATGTCATGGGATTTATCTCCCTTAGAGTTCTAGAGTCCGAATCATCAAATAGAGTCAAATCAGTATTCGTGCCCCCTATAGGTTGATTGACAGCATTAGTAGTAGGGTTAGCAGGATTTTTCTTGGCTAAGGCAAGTTGGTTCCTCTTAGTGGCCATTAGGTGGCTATAAATATCTTCAAAATTCAAGTGGAGAAAGAGATAAGAGGTAGGATTGATCCTATTAAGCGTGCTAGAAATTTGTTCACACAAATTTTGTAGTCTACAAAATTAAATCATAAGATAAGGAAAAATAATAGACAAATTGAATTTATATAAAAGTAAAAGAGAATTAAAATTTATTAGAGAAAAATAAATTCCCTTGCAAAACTAATCTTTTGATTTTTCTACCAATATATGATCAAAGGGCTTGGAGCTTCTTCTTTGATATATATTGTAGTATCTTTTCATTTGATAAAAGAGCACTATAAAATTTTTTGAACTCGAACCTTGATTCCAAAACCAAAGGACTTGATAATTTGATGCTTTGAAAAGATATGGGACCCTCATGGTAGCAATACTTCGTTGCAGCAAAAACTTGAAGCTTGAGAACTTGAGTCTTGGACTTGAGCCTTTAAGACTTGGAACTTGAATTTGACAATATATGTGTATGTGAATATGAGAGTGTGTTTCTAAACACTCATTTATATAGGTGTTTAGTAGAAGACCCCCAAATGGCTTGGACTTTTTTTATAGTTGTCTCTTTGATACATATGTTAGGAGATAACATCAAATATTTTAATTTGATTGATCCATGTACATAGATATGCCACTTGTCATAATTTAGGTAGCCCGAGATTGCTAAGCCACCAGATTTGATTTGATTTGCGTGATACATCACCTTAACACTTGTTGATATTTGATCTATGCATAAAATAATATGAGTATTAATTAAAATTAACTATTTATTTTTTGGAATCTAATTTAATTAATCCCAATACATAAATAGAAAGTTTTAAATTAATAACTAACATATTATTTACACATGTCACTTTTCAATTGGCTAAAAATTAAGCCATATATAATATGTTCTATATATTTTGAAATACTCAACTTTCACATTTGAGTACCAATAGAAGCATAATTTGAAGGAATAATTATGGTTGTTCTAGACATTTTGAATTTTAATGAACTTCAAAAATCTTAATGAAAATTCTAAAAATATTAAAACATGTAAAAATATTTAATAGGACTCATACTAGGCATTTAGCATATATGAGAACCATAAATTACTACAATAAATTAAATAAATATTGTTACAACAATGATAAGAATATTTACCAAATGTTCTATTCAACAAACAAAATTCATAAGAATTGAAACTCTATATAATGAAAATCAATTATTAGAACTCATACGTATATTTCTTGTTAATAGAATCTTCATACTTAAGAATCAGAAGGTATACATATAATTAAATTTTATTTGAATAAAATTGATAGATAAATTAAAGCAATAAATATGTCTCTAATAATTTAATTTAATGTATTTGTTAATTAAGAAATAAATAAGTAAAATAATTTATATTAAAAACAAAAATATTTCCATTTTAGTTGCCCTTATGTACTATTGATCAAACATGATGATGCAAAAAATATCTTGAGATCAATTTATGATATTTTTCATACTATAAGAGTAATTTTAATAATATTTAAATTATGGATAGCAAATTATAATATATTTTATATTACAAATTATATATATTGAATAAATTTTTAAATTCAAAATTTAAATAAAAAATAAAAAATAGTTAGACAACACAAATTTTAATAATTTTAACTTATTTGATAAAATTAAAATATAACATATCCAAAATATTTCATTACTTATAATTACAATTTTTATTAATTAAGAAATAGAAAAATAACATATTAACAATATATTTAACTTATATATTTAAAATATTTTAATAAAATATATATAAATTAAAAATAAATAAATTAAAACTTAAAAATTAAAGAGAGAAAAAAAATGAAATTTCTCCACCATCCAATCTATCCTCATCCCTCATGGCCAGCATCAATCCAACAGTCCCTTGGCTAAGAGTTGCTATAGTAAGGTTAGCCACTTGGTCATATGGCTAGCATGGCCTGGCTAAGCAGCATTTGACTAAGGCAACCATAGTCATCGACTGGCCATGGCTATTGGAATTGTTCTCGCAACTAATTAGATTGACAAGTAAACTATTTCACTTGTGATACAATTTTGATTGAATGATATTCATATTAAATGACCATCTTTGTCTTATGCTTATTTTATTTCACCAGCATTTGGTTGAAACCCCTAAATCACACATGAGTACGAGACTTGGTTGCACTCTAGGAGGTGACCATAAAATAAGTCTTCCACAGTTGTGATTTTAAATATTCCAAGTCTAGAATCTTATGACATTGGACATTGAAGATTTGGATAGACTTGCACTAGCGATGCATAAATCCAAAGAGTTGGATATTGCTCTACTTCATTAGCAATCTATGTTAGACATGGTTGCACATTGGTGGGTACTAGTTGGATATTGCTCTACTTCATTAGAGGCTTCACACTTGGGAAGCTTTGCTCTTGAAGATCCATTGCCGTGCAGTAACTTCGGAGGCTTTTCCATGCATGAATTTGGCTGAAATTCTAACTGGTGATTCTCAATTATGTTGAGTAGATCTCTGAAAATTTAAGCCTATTTGGAGTTGATTTGCTTGGTCAATTGTTGGTGTTTCCTTGCTGTGCTTGGATTGACAATTTTGAAGAGTTCATTATTGTCGTCACATCTTCCTCGGATTAAGCATTCAAAGTTAGTTTTCTGCCATTAAATTTATTTTAATTTCATGATTAGATCCTTGAATTTGGAGTAGACAAGTTTTATTTAGCCTATTTTTGATTTTATAATTGGATCCTTGTGCTACTCCATACTTCAAGTTGTATCAGAGCATAAATCATGCTTTAATTTGGATTTTATTTAATTGATTCATGTGATGAATTGATCTATATCACCAAATACTTGATTTAATTCATGGATTTGAGTGTTTGGTTAATGTTGCTTGTGGCTCCTCTGTTGATGAATTAAAATATGCTAATGTGTGTTTTAAGTGATGATTCATATGTTAGTATGATTTCATAAATGATTATATGGCGATATAGCATGTTGAATTTGGCCTTAAGGTGTTTTAGTCATTTTTTTATCCAATTAGATTGGAATTTCATTGTACATTTTGAAGAATGTTGATTCTTACTTGAACTTTATTTTTGAAGCATGTTTGAGCACTTGAATTTTAACTTTTGAAAGGTGTTTTAAATATGGAAATTCTTCTAATACATGTGAATTAGTGTTAGGAAGGTGTCCTTAAATTTTTTGTGCACGAAACTAGGCCAAAAATAGCCTAGACTTGGTCCAAAGTCAAAACAATTCTAGCTACTATGCACGACCAAGTGCTAGCCGAGCAGCAGGTACATTGTGGGCACGCCTACCACACAGTCGTGCAGCCTGGCCTGAAAATAATGCCGTTTATAGCTTGGATGGGTTTTGAGGCTTGATTTGTGTTGTTTTGTGCTCAAACTTAATTCTAATTCATTCTAATTAGATGCAAAAATGTTGTGCAAATTCTCAAAACTATGTTTGATATTTTTGAATGCTTGTAAAATCTTGTTCAAGTTAATCTTCAATTTTGTGCAAAAATGAGATGCACAATTGTTATGCTTATTTTTGCTAGTTAATTAACTCTTTATGAGATAAGCATTTAATTTGTTGAATTGAATGTCAAATCTTATTTATTGTTCATTTAATTATTGAAAGGGTAATGAATGAATGGGGATGAACATGAGCCTTTAATATTGATTTTAATTGTTTCAAGTTGTTGAAAAGGATTGGATTAAATTGGGGCTTTCATGCTTCTTAATTTTTATCTTGTAAATGTTATGAGAGTAGAATGATTAGAAGTCAAAATTTCTTTCCTCATGTAATTTTTGCATGGAGACAAGAAAACCATTGGAGGCATGGAGACCTATGAATGTATGGGATGTATTTATGTAATAGCTAGATTTAATCAACCCACTAAAAATTAACTAAGTAGTACACATGTAACTCTAAAGTGCACTATTTGGTTAAGGCTCACGATCATCCCACCTAGGTGCATGCTAGGTACATTTACTTAGTTATGCTTTATTTATTTTATTGATGTATGAGATACATGGTTAGGATATAGAAAACCTAAATAAGAGAAGATAAAATTGATGAGATTTTTGCAAGCAAGAAAAATCCCTCTACTTAAAGAAGTCTAAGTACTTTCAAAATACTAAGTCAAAATGGATACAAATTAAAAATAGTTTTAATTAATCCATGCCTTCTACTAGTAGTATGTGAGATGAGATGCTACTACATTTGCGTGATGTCTCATAAGTCATAGGTCATGTTTATGGTGGAAAATGTTCATATATTTAGCATATGATGCACCTTTGATTTGATGCTTCCTATGCATTGTCTCATGAATTGTGGAATGCAATACTATGATTTCAAATAAAACATTGATTGTAGGTCTAACTTAACACCAAGTAATGTAGATGCTCCATAAGTTGTGGGTCTACATAAAAAGTGAAGCAAAACATATCAAGGAGGTTACATAAAGATATAATTAGCAAAGATTGCTTACCTTGGGATTGTTTGTAGATGTCTCATGAGTCGTGGATCTACTACAAGTCTTTTTGGGCCTTGATTCTCACTAAAAAATAAGATTTCCTGAATTCCTTAAGGGGATGAAGAATTTGATAAAATAGTCGGAGAAATACATGCTTAAAAATCCATAAATATGCTTTCAATATCAATATTAAATCACATGTTTATACTCTCTTTTTCACCTTTGTAGATTTTTGAAATCTCAAAATTAAAATGGCTAAGAATCCACTCAATGTGATTTTGGAAACTAATAAGCTAACCGAGCCAAACTTTTGCGACTAGCTTAAAAACCTCAAGATTATTCTTGATTCCAAAAAGAGAACTTATTTGCTTGCTCAAAAGCCACTGGATACCATAAGCAATGATGCCAATGGTGAGGTACATGAAATGTTCATAAAGTGAGTAGATGATGATCTACAAACATGATGCCTCATGATAGCTGCTATGTCTAATGAGTTTCAAAAGTCTCATGAGCACATGAAATCGGCTAATGAGATTCACTTGCACTTACATGAGTTATATGGTGTGTAAAGTAGACATGAAAGGTTCTCATGTCTAAAAAGTTGTTTCGGACTAGAATAAATAAAGGCACAAGTGTCCATGATCATGACCTTAAGATGATTAGTCCCATTAAGAAACTTGCTCAATTGGACATAGTTATGGACAACGAGCTCTATGTGGATTTGATCCCTCAATCATTGCCAAACTCCTTTCATCAACTTATTATAACTTCAATATGTCAAAACAAGAGGTGACGATTAATGAATTGGTCAATATGTAGGTGACTATCAAGAAAACTAGGAAGAAAAAGAAACCTTTGCTGCTTGCTTCCTCTTCCAAGTCTAAGGGTTCTAGGGGTGCTAAAAAGGGGGGTAAAAGAAAGAAAAGTCCTTCCTTTAGAAGAATGTAACTGTTAAAAGCCTTGAGTAGAGTTAAGAAGAAGAAAGAGGCCAAAGGCGATACAACTTATTTCTATTGTGGTGAGAAAGGCCGTTGGAAGAGAAATTGCAAAGAGTGTCTTGCAACTCATGGGAAGGATATGTACTTTATTGAAGTGTGTTTAACAACGAATTCTTCCTCATGGGTATTTGATACTGTGTATGGTTATCACCTTTGTAATTCATTAAAAAGGATGAAAGAAAAAAAAGTTGCAATGATAGGGATATGATCTCACACCTAGGCAACGAAATAAAAGTTGCAGCCAAAGTCGAGGGCGTCATCAAGTTAGACTTAGGGAACTCCTTTATTGTACTTGACCTTTGCTTTTACATGCCTAATATTGTTAAGAACATTATTTTCATTCCGATTTTAGATAATGAAGGATTTAATTTTTCTATATCTAATGGTAATTTGTTAAAAACACGCTCCAAGTGTTACATTCTATTTTCAATCCAACCCCAATGAACGTCACTGGAAAGCTATAAAAGCAATCCTTTAGTACGTGAGAAAAACTAAGGATTTATTTTTGGTATATAGTAATGGAAAATTGAAACTCGAGGCATTTTTGGATTCTATTTTCCAATCCAATGTAACTAACCTAAAATCTATTTCAGGATTTATATTTTACCTCAATAACAGCGTGGTGAGTTGAAAGAGTTCCAAATAAGATACCATGGTCAATTCTACCACTAAGGTGAAATATATTGCGATTTCGAAAACTACAAAAAAAAGTATTTGGATAAAAAACTTTATCCAAGAGTTGGATGCAATGCCTCGCATTGCTAAGCCTATAGTTGTCTTCTATGACAACAATGGAGCGGTAGCACAAGTAAAAAAGTTAAGATCTCATTAATAATCCAAGCACATTTTAAGGCGTTATCATTTTGATCCATGAGACCATTAATAGAGGTGATATCTAAGTGGAGAAGATAGCCTCAAAAGAGAATATAGTAGATTCACTAACTAAACCTCTAACACAAAAGGACTTTGAATGAAATCTTCAGAAGATGGGTTAGAAGACTATGGGGTATTAGCTTTAAGGCAAATAGGAGGTTGTTGGAGTAGTACCTCACAGCCAATTAGATTGGCATGTAAACTATTTTATTTTTAATACAATCTTGATTGAATGATATTCGTATTAAATGTCTTCTTATGCTTATTTTACTTTACTAGAATTTGGTTGAAGTTGTTAAATCACACATGACTATAGG
The DNA here is from genome assembly GCA_014898725.1 of Jacaranda copaia. Taxonomy (NCBI): domain Eukaryota; kingdom Viridiplantae; phylum Streptophyta; class Magnoliopsida; order Lamiales; family Bignoniaceae; genus Jacaranda; species Jacaranda copaia. The sequence continues at coordinate 648,707 of JACGDI010005772.1, forward strand.
ACTTGGTTTCACTCTAGAAGATGATCATGCAATAAGTTATACACAGTTGTGATTTTAAATATTTCAAGTCATAGAATCTTATGAGATAGGCCATCTAATATTTGGATAAACTTGCATTAATAATTCATAAATCCAAGGAAATGGATATTACTCAATTTCATGAACAATAGACATGAATTCATGTTAGTGGGTGCTTGTTAGAGAACAAGTTTACTAAAAGCTCTCCTGGAGAATCTACTAGATTGCTAAAGTGATAAGTTAGTAATGGCAAGTTCTCCACCTTATGCTGGTGCATATAATCAGTTCTTTGACCTAAGGATCTATGGTAATCTTATGTTTCGATCCTTATCTCTTGACTCTTCCTTGACCACATAGTTAGACTTCTAGGTTGAGATTGGGTATGAGCTACTTAGATATAGAGATTTGTGAGATTCAAGATAGGATCCATCTCCTTGTCATTGTGAAAGGCGAGTGCATCTCCAATGTATTCTATAATAATTGATTCCAAGAAATATTTGACCAAGGTATTATGGAAATTCGGAAAAGGTGTTTTTCAAAAATGAGGTCATAAAGAGGAATCAAACATTGGGAATAAAAACATATAGTTATCAAGGCTATTAGAGAGACATCAAATATCTTACCCTAAGCTTCTTTCAAGAGATAGGAAACAAAAGAACCACATTTGCATGGCAAGTGTAGAACTAGAATGGTTCACCAAGATGCTATTCATTTCGACCAATTAGTTGGGCTCCGTGAACTTGAGACTAGAGATCGACCATGGAGATTGGATAATTTTCAATTAATAGAGATTAATTAGAAGAGTTATTAGTTTAAAGGAGTTTAAACTAATTTGAATATTTTAATATTCAATATATCACAAAAGTTGCAAGCTCATGTCCAATGAATGAGAGAACCTAATGGGTTATACACAAAAGCCTAAAGGAAGTTCTATTTGATGGGAAGAATTTTCTAAAGAGTTAAAAAATTCACCTTGACCATTTTTATGGAGAAAATTAGTTGGCTAATTTCTTAGTCATTCTGGCTTGATTAATTTAATTACTAAATTGATTAAAAGAATTTAAGGAGTTAAATTAGACCAATTAAATAAAATAAGGAGTGAATTTAATTGGTGTCATATGACTATTAATCAGGTATATTAGCTTAAAGAGTTAAGTTGACACTTTCTAGCTTAAAGAATTAAGTTGGATGATTTAAAGAGTTACGTTAATTTAATTAATTAAATTAAAAAGTTTATTTTATTAATATGAGGAATTAATTTTGAAGGAATTCAAATGAAGGAGTTCATTTGATTTTAATTTGGAATTAATTTGAAAGATATTTCATGAGATGAAATGTACATTCAAATTAAATCCAAATGCAAGTAAAATTCACGTTTCACATACAAGTGAATTGCCAAGTTGACAAACCACCTCATGGAGGGTGTGATGCTAACTTGCATCACACCTCCCACTCTATAAATAGAGTGAGGTGGCCAGCTATTTGCAAGATTACCAATCTAGTTGCTAGATTCCATTTTTTCCTCCAAAAAGTGTGATTCACTTATGTGTTGAAGTTTCTCACATTCCTCACCATTCTCTCCACATTTTTGGCCCTCCCTCTCATCTTCTTCTTCTACTTCTCTTGATGATTGGAGGTTTATTGGAGCTCTCCTTGGGTGTGTGGATCATAACATTAGAGGCTTCACACTTGGAGGGCTTTGCTCTTGAAGATCCAGTAGCCAGGCAATGACAAAGAAATCACTATGATGCGATAAAGAAGAGAAATAATGACAAAAAATAAATCAAAGTAGTGAAGTAAACTCATTTATGGGAAAATTTGCCAACAGCTATCTCTGCTAACTGAGAAGAAGAGTAGAATAACTCTAACTTCCATGATTATACTCGCACACCACACCTTGCATACGACTAACGCTAAAAGTAGTCTCATTAACATCCTAATGGGAGTCCACCCCACAAATCTACCGCAAGTTGTAAGGAAAGAGTTATTTTACCTTGCCAATATGGAAAGGACAAGTAGATTGTGTGCAAGTAGTGGATCCATGGGTATGTTTCCCCGTAGGACCAAAGGGCAACATTTAAACCTTGTCCTCTATAGTAGGTGCACCCATTGCTAGTACTAGTAGGGCGAGCGCATCACTTGGCCACCAACCTAAAGGGCCTGGGCGATACTCACTAGTGGTCATCTCCCGAAGACGCTACTCCGCAATACGTCTCTCATCTGTTTCTCCTTTTACTCTTGGAGCGTGGATTATAGTAAAGTAAATTTTTCTTTAGTGCCAACAAAAGGTTAAGAAACAAAGTCAAAATATAAGTAATGTATAAGAACACGTTAAAAGAAAATACACATGCACAAACAGAGGCCACAAATCAAAAATAACATATACTATGTATCAACAGAAAATATATAAATAATGTTAAAAAGAGAGTCAAATGATCTCACTTTAGTGAAACTTGCGCGAAGATCATGATGAACCTGACTAAGATAAATCAAAGTAGGAGAGCTACTCCACTTGCAAGGAACGTTCTTATCCATGTCTCAAATAAAAAAGAACATATCCTTTGAAGGACCTCTTAATGAAAAAAGTCCACATAAGAATTTATTGTTTGGTTTGGGGAAAAATAGAAGAATGGCTCATTTGTCACTTTATGCACTCCAAATAAAGTCCGATAGCTATCTAACATTGGTAAGCTCATCTCACTTAGACGATGTATAAACCTCGCAAAGGATGCAAAAAAGTCATGCATGAATTGGCTCAAATACACACTATAACTTCGCATTATAACTAGCTAAAGAGTGTCGAGAAGAAGAGAAAATGTACAAGTGAAGTAATTATTGACAACCATGAAGTACCTCTAGGAGCAACAACATATTAACTCGAGGAGAAGAAGAACAAACTTAAATTCAATAAAGAAAAAAAACTTACGCCTCAAAATATTTAATTCTTTTAGCTCAAGTAAACACTTAATTTGTACCGCCTTTGAGAATCTACCATCTCTAGCAAGAATGCTCTCAGATTCCTCATTTTAGAGAACCTTCCTCTTCATAATTAGAGTTATACGATAAAGATAACTCACTAATTTCACTCTTGTTGTGAGATTCTTGAAACGTTTCTAAGGCCTAGACTAATTACACATTAAAAGGAGGAGTAGAACATACCGTAGCATCATGCGGGCTATGACCCTCATGCGAGCATGAACCAACCCGCACATGCCATGGATGACTATAAAGGACCCTTCGAGGGCACCCACCTAAGGTACCTCCTGGTGCCTACCCCAAGTGCCACGTGGGTGCCCTAACCAAGTGTCGCACGAGCAGCTGCCTTAGGTGCATGGCACTATTGCTACAGCTGGTTATAGGACTGGCACCTCAACCTCTTCTCTACTCCCATTTGACTAATCGCTTGAAGAATCCTTTCTCAAACTCTACTTAAAATTAGACTTGTTCTTAGACATCATTTGACTTGATTATGGCCCTCAGATTATCACTAACTCAAAAGAAGTGGTGATAAAATGTATCAACAAAGAAATCAAGAAGCAAGAAATAAGTCAAGAAATCCAAAGTATATAAACGATTTTACCTTGAGAACTCATCTCAACACTTCTTATACAATATACTTCCTCTTTCTCTTCCTAGCCAAGTGAAGTTTTTCTCTTTTTTTCACCAACTCTCCTAGTGTCAACAAAGCCACCTTATGGAACACATCTTAGAGGACTCAAAGACTTTGAGACCTTCTTAACTTCAACTTGGATAGTAATTGAGAATTTGTAAACTCTTTGGTTAAATAATAACTATCCAAATTAAAATACAAAAAATTATATAAATTGAACTTATAATATATTTTTGATGTAAAATTAGAAATTTTGCATTGAAAATAGGGGATCTTGATGATATAACTAAAACTAAACTTAAGGAAAATTTGGCAAATTAACTAAAATTAGTAAATGGATCTTAAAATTAATTAATTGAGTAAATAGGTCAAAGAATTCAAAGGACAAGCCAAGCCTATAGAGAAGGGCAATAAAATCATAATAGGCCTAAATCTATTAAAACTAAAATCAATAAATACTAAGACTTAGAGAGAAATTAGGTACAAGAAATTGTTTGTAAAAATTTTTAGGGTGGAAAACCTCTCGAGAAGAGTAGATCTCTATGCATGCTTTCTTGAGAAAACGAACCGATATTTTACTATTTTATGGAAAAGATCTTGCTCCACTTTCAAGCACATCAATATCATATACTTACAATATAGTAAATTTTTAATTTTATATAATAATTTTAAATATTTATTATTTTTAATTATTAGTTATTTCTTTAAAACTTATAATAACAGAAGAAAAAATAAGTAAAGAATTAATGCAAAATTATTGCTTTTATATTTTAAAATTTTAAAAATATAAATCTTATTACTAGTTCTATTTACATGTATAAGTAAATTGTATACTAATTTTATTATAATGAATGAAAAATTTTAACTATTAACTAATATCAAAGTTCTTTTATACAAGTGATATAGGATAACCCATCGACCTTGGAGAGGGCCCCCTAGGCCCAATTAACATGCATAGTCCAACGGTGCTTCTAGACCCAGCTAGGCTAGGTCACTCAACCACAATCGCCTAGTCAAGTGGATTGTTCTCGATTGCACTCAATAGGTGATTTCAAGCTACTTTGTCCATTCAATCATTCCTCTGGTCGACCGCCTTATTTGTTTGATGATTGTCGACCAGAGTGCTTACTTGAACACTAACTCATATTCTTGCCACATTTAATATTTTGACAAGCAGCACGCCTCCACATTAATGGTGTGTACCAACCAGTACAGTTTCTACCACCAACTCTAGTAGGGAAGCACCCCCCAGAGTACTATTTATCCTAAAAAGTAGAAGATGATGTCACTTGAAATAGTATCGAGATTGAAAATGACCAATAACGCCAAAGCAAGGATATGAGCCCTCTACATTTGATAAGAACATCTTAGATATATCACCCACCAGAAGAAGGCTATAAATACCTCTGACACCTTATTGCCAGCGATCCTTTAGGTAATGCCATATACACTATATGCTTTTACTCTCTACTTGATTACCTCATTTCGATCAGAACTAACTTAAGCATTGGACTGCCTTAGCTGAGGGCACCTTTGTTAGTTTAATGTTTGCTATTAGTTGCAGATATTAGACCTTAAGAAATGTCACTATTGGATCGTTTGACCTCTCTAGTCAAATTAGCCCAAACACTACCCTATTCACTAAATACGATTTTAAACCTTATCATTTCGGCGTCATCTATAGGAAACTTGAGATTGCAACTGAGAAAATAGTTAACACTAGAAAAGCCGTATATAAGATAGAGGATAACAAAAGGTCAACATCTCCACTTCCCACTTTGCCCTAGCAAAGTTCGCATGCTCCAGGCCCAAGAACCCCATATGAGTAAGTTGTAACACTGACCATACCTCAGCTAATGCAGCTTATAAGTGAACCAATCTATGCTCAAATCTCTGCTCAATTTTCCACAGCATTGAGCAGGCACACCACCATGCTAGCCCCAACTAACAGTGCAACACCGCAACTACCTCCACTAGAGAAAAGGTCTCCCCAGGACAGTCGTGGTCACTCATAGTCTAGATGGTCACCTACCAGACGAGAAGCTAGCCCCAGGCACCCCTAGGGAGAGAGGGTACAACCAGAGCTAAGGGAGAAAATAGCTGACTCTGTAGATGTTTGACCTAATCAAGCCTCGCAGCACAATAAGGTTAAATATTCTAGACATGACCAATGCAAAGAAGTGGATCAATCCACAGATCACGCAGCCCAGCCTATTTAAGCCCCACAGCATGATAAGGCCAAGCATGTGAGACCACATTTTGATCAAAACATTACCTAAGTTGATCAGGAGGAGTAGGAAGAAGTTTCCTACCATGTGTAATAACTAAATAGACGCTTCAATGAGATCTTAAGGAGAAATACCGAAGGAGTGCCCAACCTAGAGAGCCCCTAAAGATCTTGTCAAAAGAGAGGCTACCCCTTTATCTAGGAGATTTTTGATGAATGTATTGTCATCAACACCAAGGTCTCAACTGGACTTCTAAAGTATGATGGCGCAACTGATCCTAATGAGCACCTGATGCAGTTCGAACATATAATGCAACTGCACGGGCACAACAAATACATCCACACAAAAATATTGGTGACCATATTCCAGGGCATAACACTTAATTAGTTTTTTAAGTTGGAACCTTCATTGATATACTCTTATGATCAGCTTTGCAATAAATTTCTCCATCAATTCGTCAATTAGTGAAAGGTGAAACTCCCCCATACTCATCTCTACACTATCAAGTAGAATAAAAGAGAGTCTCTCTAAGACTTCTTTATGAGGTCCAACATGGAGATCCTAAAGATAGACAACCCTAGGATCAAGTTCCTAATCGACGTGCTATTCTTAGGGCTCAGGCATAAAGAATGCGCTAATGCTTTAGTACGAGAGCATCTCAGGTTGATGGAGGAATTGCTCAACCTAATAGAGATATATATAACCTAAGAGGAGATGAACAAGCTGAAATTTGAAAACTCTAAGGTCGATAAAAAGAAAAATAAGGAGAGAGACAATCAGAAACATATAAAGAGGGGTCAATCTCCAATAAAATACTTCCATGACTATACTCCACTGAATATCTTGAGGAGAGAGGTCTTGTTTGCCATCCAACATGACAATCTCGTTAAGAAATCAAGGAAGCTGACGGAGATTGAAGCAATAAAAAAATTTAAGAAATATTATTATTTTCATAAACAAAAGAGGCATGACACAGACAAATGCTTTAATCTCCACAATGAAATTGAGAGACTCATCAGATAGGGCCATCTTAACAAATATGTGGCCATTGAGGCATAGGTAAAAAGGGAAAAATTGACCAAACTCCCCATAGAGAAAGGTCGGTCAGCTCGATAAGGGACGACAAAGAAAAAGAATCTGCCCAAGAAGATTGCCTGCCTTTTCGAGGTGTAATTGACATAGTTATAAGAGGTCCCACTGGGGGAGACTCAACATTAGCAAGAAGACAAACTTAGAGGAGGTTAGAGTTGACCAAAGCTTTACCGATCAAAATAACATTCCATTTATCAACAAGTGCAGAGCCCATTTTTTTCACTAACAATGACTTGGCCCAACTTGAAGAAAAGAATATCGACCATAAAACTGATTGTCCCATGAAAGTCTCTATGGAGATTGCCAACTTTGAAGTAAGAAAGGTTCTAGTTGATAACTGCAGCTCTGCTAACATCATTTTCCACTCCATCCTAAAAAGAATGAACTTGGGGCAACTAAAGTTTGAACTTGTGCGTTCCCCTATGGTTGTGTTCGAGGGATCAAAAATTATTTTAGAATGGTTCATCAATCTCTCGACATCATTTGGGGAGGCACCCCAAAGAAGGACTTTGATGGTGAACTATCTAGTAGTCGATGCCCCATTCACCTATAATATTATAATTGGTCAACTAGCCCTCAACGAATTCTGTGCTATTATGTCAACCTATCATATGACAATCAAATTCCCAACCTCAGCTGGCATAGTTGAACTACTGTGTAACATCAAGGAAGCTTGGTGGTATTACAATATTTCGATCGAGTCAAGTGAATAGAAAGCTCGACTGTAATTGAAGACCTTGGGGAACGCCCCTGTAGTGAACCCTAAGGAGGTCTGAGCCCATAAAAAAAAAGTTGGAGGACAGTCGAGTGGAGCCCATCAGGGAGTTTAAAATAGTTAAATTGGAACAAGGCAACCTCAACAAGACAACTCAGATTGGCACAGATATAGGTCCCTACTTGGAGTGTCATATGGTTGATTTCCTGAGGAAAAATATCAACATCTTCACCTAGAAGGCATCTAACATCCAAGGAATCGACCCTAGTGTAATCATGCACTGCCTTAATACCGACCCCTCATACAAGCCAATCAAGTAAAATACGAGGATATTTAATGCCGAGAGAACCCAGATCATCGAAGAGGAAGTTAGGAAACACTTAGATGCAATTATATAGTAGAAATTCAATATCTATCTTGGCTTTGTAATGTTATACTCATCTTAAAGAATGAGGGACAATGGCATATGTGTAATGATTTCATAGATTTGAATAAAACTTGCCCTAAGGATCCTTACCCCTTACCTTGAATAGATTTACTAATAGACTCAATGGCTAGTTGCTAGTTATTAAGTATGATAGATGCATTCCAAAGGGATCATCAAATATTCATGGCCTTTGAATATAGGGATAAAATCTCTTTTATTGTTCCTAATAGAGTTTATTGCTTTTTGGTCTTGCCTTTTGGACTTAAAAATGTTGGAGCAACCTATCAAAGGCTGGTTAACTTTATGTTCAAAAATGAAATAGGCAAATTTATGGAAGTGTATGTTGATGACATGATTGTAAAGACAAAAAAGCCTAAGACCATTTACTTGACCTCAATCACACTATTGCAATATTAAGAGCATTTGGCCTAGAGCCGAATTCAAATAAGTGTACATTCAAGGTTCAAGGAGGAAAATTTCTAAGCTATATAGTCACTCAGCGGGGTATTAAGGCCAATCCATAGAAGATTCAAGCCGTTTTGGACATTGCCCAACCTCAAACTATTAGAGATGTATAGCGGTTGGTCAAAAGGATTATTGCCCTTAAGAGATTCATCGTACAATTGGTAGACAAGAGCTTACATTTCTTTAAAATTCTTAGAAATGCAAAGAAGTTAAGTTTCCAATGGAACGAGCATTATGATCGGGTGCTAGTTGAGTTAAAACAGTATTTGTTTTAGTCCCCTATGCTTGCAAAATCCAAACTTGGAGAAGTACTTCATATATACTTGGCTATCTCAGAGGCATTGATCAGCTCAATCTTAGTCTCAACCAGAGACAGAAGCTATTGACCAATTTACTGTTGAAGTAAATCCCTCTAAGGATCGAAGCATAACTACTTGGAGATCGAGAAATTTACCTTGGTGCTGGTCACCATAGCCCAAAAGCTGTGTCTATATTTTTAGTTTTATGCCATGATAGCGATAACAAATTAGTCGGTGAAGAAAGTGCTGTCGAAGCCTGATACCTTTGAAAGGTTAACAAAATAGGCTATCAAATTTGGGGAAATTTGATATCACTTTCCAACCTAGAACAGCTATCAGAGCGCAGGTCTTGGTGAGTTTCATCACCGAATAAGTCGACTTACCTAAGAAAAGCAGCGAAGCACCTCTCGCTTAGACTTTGTACGTTGATAGAGCTTTAACCACATCAGGAGGGGGCGTAGGAATGGCTCTTCATTCTCTAGTAGTGGAGGAATATGATTTTGCGATAAAACATAATCACATAGTTACTAATAATGAGGCAGAATATGAGGCTCTCCTCGTGGGGATGAGGATGGCACTCGATTAAGGCATTAAGTACTTGGCTACAATCACAAACTCCTAACTAGTAGCAAAACAGGGCAAGGGAAATTTTGAGGCTAAGGTTTCAATGATGAGATGGTACTTGCTAGAGGTTAGAAAATTATAGCAATCATTCAAAAAGTCACCCTCAGTCAGGTACCTCGATCTAAGAATAAGCATACAAATGCCCTGTCCAAATTTGCTAGCTTGACTAGAGGCAAAACAGATAGGACGATAACTTTTTTGGTCGTCGATAGGCCCACTCAAAGAGAAACTGGTAGGGAGCATTAAGGAGACAGTCCCTTCATGGTAGGATCCGATAAAACTCTACTTAAGTCATAACATAGTCCCCAAAGACAAAAATTAGGCTCAATGCCTTCGAGGACAAGCTGCCAAGTTTGCACTTGACAAGTATGGCCAACTGTATAAGAGGTCATTCTCCGGACCATCCCTAAGGTGCCTAAATCCCAACCAAGCACATGAAGTATTGTAGGATATTCATGTAGGCATGTGCGGGAGCCATTTCGAGGAAAGATCCCTTGCACATAAAATTATCAGGTACAGATACTTTTGGTCAACATTGTTGAAAGATGTTTTTTGCTAAAAAATGTGCATCATGCCAAGTTCATTCAAACCTGCCGCATCAACCTGTTGTGCCCATCATCAATGTTCAAATTTCTTGGCCATTCAACTAGTGGAGAATTGATATTTTGGGTTCACTACCAAAGTTAACAGGTCAACAAAAGTTCATAATCATAGCGGTTGAATATTTTACCAAGTGGGTCGAGGTTAAGGCTATCCCAAAGATAACCAATGCGACAATTAAGAATTTCATATGGAAAAACATCATCTGTCACTTTGGCCTACCTAAGATCCTTATTTCAGATAGTGGGACTTAGTTCCAAAGCAAAAGTACCAAAGATTAGTGTGAGGCCTTAGGAATTACTTAACATTTTACTTTAGTGGGTAACCTTCAGTCGAACGGCCAGAGAGAGGTGACAAATAGAATAATCCTTGACCACTTGAAAGTCAGGATACAAGATACGGGGTTGAGTTGGGCCGACGACGTCCCAGAAGTATTATAGACGTACAGGACAACTCCTTATATAGCTACCAATCATAGCTCTTATAGTTTGGTTTATGGGTCCGAGATAGTCATCCTCTCAAAACTCATACAACATATAGCTCGAGTCATTCACTTCTACCTACTCAGGAACATATCAAAAAGAAAGCTCAACCTCGAGACTATCGATGAGTAAAGGCAAGAATCTTACAACACCATGCAGTGCTATAGATCAGAGATGTCAGAGAACTATAACAAAGGGATTAGGCTGCACTGTTTTACGGTTGGAGACCTCGTTCTAAAAAAGTTAGAGATATCTAAAAATGTTGGCAAACGCGACCCAAAATGGGAGGGACCCTATACCATGGTGAAGGTATCAAAACATAATGCTTACTGACTTGCTAATATAGATGGGGATGAGTTCCCTCGCCTATGGAACGCCATCAACTTGAAGAAATTTCATATATGAAAGCACACTGTAATCATTCTCGTATTCTGTAATATAAATAAAGTTCCAGCAAAACTACTAATATTTGTTTGTATTGTCATAGCTGCATCTATCTCGCACCATTCCAAGTTTCAAGTTGACCCTATAGTCGATGAAAAAATAGCTTCACGTTGCCACACTAAAGTTTCAAGTTGACCACATAGTTAATAAAAAAGCAACTTCACACTGCCACTCCAAAATTTCAAGTTGACCTTATAGTTGACATAAACGTAGCTTCACGCTGCCACTCTAAGTTTTAAGTCATCCTATAGTTGATGAAAAGTAGCTTTACACTGCCCAATTGAATTTCAAATTGACCCTACAGTTGACACAAAAGCAGCTCCACATTGTTAGATCAAATTTCAAGTCAACCCCATTGTCGACCCGAAAGTAACTACATGCTGCCAACGTAAGGGTTTTGAGCCCAAACTATACAATCGACCCGATAGTCAATTAACAAGTTTACCATAAAATAAGGAAAGTCGACCATAATGAAAGTAAAGTTGTGAAAGCAAACTGTTAAATGTGCTTCAGCAAGACCATGTGTATCTCTCAAAAATCGATGACAAAGTTGTTGGATTTCCTTGATAACTAATATAGTTATCAACTATTCACCCATACAATCATGATAGTAAAGTTGTATTTAATAAGAAAGCTATGAAATTAATTTCATTTGATAAGAAATATATCAAAATGATATTTCATTCAAAGGAATGTTCATTACAATAACATCATATTACAAAAAAAAAAAAA
>JACGDI010005772.1:660542-748990 GCA_014898725.1 Jacaranda copaia
TGGGGTCAGGTCTAAAGCGAGGTAATTCCAATTGGAAAAGTTGAAACAACACCCTATCACTACACTTGCCAAACAAGTCATAACCTATCACCGTTTTCTACTTACCCTTGCCACTCGCTACCTTTTTAAGAGCTAGACCTCCTTATTTAAAAATTTGTCTTTTACCCCAACCCACAGGGTTGCTTCGAGCACGCTCCTCTGTTTAAGCAGGTTAGGACACTTATTCAATTTGGGGCACGACGGGGGCAGTAATCGAATGGGTTGAGAGACAGGCTCTACTATGGGGGCACCTCATTAAGTGGCCGCTCAACAATGCTTATCATTTGTTTAGGCTCTTGCTAAAGTCTCTACTCAACTACATGCCATCACTTTTTCTCGATTTGTCAATAAAAGATGATAAAAGCCATGAAAATCGAGCAAAAAAATAGAAATCTATAGTTATCACAATCGACAAAGATCTCTACCTAGCTGGTCACCCGTAGGTAAGTTGAGCACAATTAGTGATAGGCCAACTAGCACCAGACATCTCTCCTCAGTTAGAACCAAGGCCTCAATCTACCCAAAATCAACCAGGACCCAAATGAAAGTGTTGGGCCAACTGGGCGTTTGGTTCCCTAGCATTTCCATATGCCTCCTCCACTAAGCCCTTGGAATATTAAACTCTCTATGCCCTCAAACATTGAGAAAACATTTTTCCATTCCTGGCCATATGATGAGGAGGAGGTTACAAGGAATTTTTTACACGGACGTGCATTAGATAATAGAACCCAGACTCCTTAGTACTACCTAACTTTTAGGACATTTGACAAATGGAACATATTGGAAAAGTTAGCAAAAGTGGTTGGTTGGCCAAACAGGTGTATCAGCACAGCAAAACTGTAGATGGTGGTGAAATAGTTGGGCAAGAGTTGGGTTATACAGATCTCAAGGCCCCCCAGGAGGTCGACTATGCTAAACGCTAAAGAAAACCTTAGGCCGCACCTAAATCCCTCCTCAAACACTGTTATGTATCCCCTTAGAGGTCGATGCATCCTATCCCGAGGCCCAGGCACCAAAGGTTCATACTCATTAGGAATGTGGTACATCTCCCTAATTCGAACTAGGTCAGCGGAGGAGATCTTACACACTATTTCACTATAGTGGTCCAGAGTAAACAATCGACCCCACGATGCTGGCACTTTGCTAGGGCTAGCATCGCCCCTAAAAGTAGCCCTCTCAATACTCGAGTTGCTGGAGGTCGAGCTATCACTCGATGGGCTATTAAAGGTACTCTCGAACGTTCTCCCAAATGCACTTTCACCCCTAAAATCCCCTTAAAACTATACACCCTCAAACCTAATGGCCTCATTGTCTAAAGCACTTGACATTTTTACAAAGAAAACTGAAGGAAAGCTCAAGCTTGCAAAAGAACTTATAGTGGGTAGCTTGAAAACTCTAAGGTGCAGAAAGGATTTAGAGAACTTTGAAAGTAAGAACTCAACCAGACCAAATTCAACAAAGGTGAAAACTGAATGTCTCTACCCCACCTATTTATAGGCATTTGGATGCCCAAGCACCAATAATAATTGCACTGCCGCCCTTTGGCACTTCTGCCCTTTGGCACTTCATATTTCACAATGTAATTAACGCATTAAATGCGCAAAACCATCAAACACCCTAATCGAGTATTCAAAAACCCCAATTGAGAGTTCAAAACCCTAGTCAAATACACATAATCATCAAAATCGTCATTTAGTTATATACTCCCTGTTCCTTCTCGTCGACAAACTCAATCAGGACCACGAGTGAAGAGGACTCATGATATGGGATAGCTCAATAGGCCCAGCCCAACAAGTTATTGACCTCAGAGAGGGCCCCTAAGCCCACTTAACATGCATAGCCCAATAGAGCTTCTAGACCCAGCTGAGCTAGGTTACCCGACCACAATCGCCTAGTCGAGTGGATTATTTTCCACCACACTCAATGGGAGGTTTCAAACCACTTCATCCATTCAACCATCCCTCTGGTTGACTGCCTTATCTATTTGATGATTGTCAACTATAGTGCTCTCTCTAGCACTGACTCATATCCTTGCCGCATTTAATGCTTTAACAAGCAGCATGCCTCTATATTATTAATGTGTGCCACCCAATACAGTCTCTACCACCAACTCTGGTAGGAAGGCACATCCCCAAAGTACTATTCATCCTAGAAAGTAAGAGATAATGCTACTTGGAGTAGTATCGGGATTGAAAATGATCAATAACCCCTAGGTAAGGACAAGAGCTCTCTACACTTGATAGGAACATCTTAAACATATTACTTTTCATGAGAAGATTTTAAATACCTCTAGCACCTCACTGCCAACCATCCTCCAGGTCATATATACTCTACGCTTTTACTTTTCTACTCGATTACCTCATTTTGATCAGAACTAACTTGAGTGTCGGAGTGCCTTAGTTGGGGGCACCTCGGCTAGTTTAACATTTGCTGTTGGTTGCAGATTTTAGACTTCGAAGAATATCACAATTGGATCGTTCAACCTCCCTAATTGAACAAGCCTAAACACTATCCTAGTCACTAAATACGACTTTCAACCTCAACAATAAAGTATCTTTTTTAAGTATAATTCTAAAGCATTTGAGTCTAACTACATTAAATAAATTGTGTAGATTTTGTAAATATTGATTTTTTGTCTTACATTTGAATTAAATTTTGTTTTGTTATTTCATTTAGTTGTCTTTTTATTAAGAGAGAGAGGATAAAAAAAATGTTAAAAATAAGGAGACAAATAGTTTAATAAATTATTAATGAAGCACTCTACCAATAGTATTATGAAAGTTCAATTAATAAATACTTAGAATACGTGTCAATCAATTAAGGATCGATGTCAGGCAAAAACAAGTATACAATCGTAACACACAACCCCTTTTAAAGGTAAAGGAGGAAAGGGAGAAAATGGGTTGATGACGACTAGGATTTTCTAGATGGGGTGCTGCAGGCGTTTGGCAGCAGAAATGAAGAAATCAGGAGGAAAATAAAAGGTGGAAAGAGAATAAGAGAAGGGAAAGAAAAAGAGCAACAAGAAAGAAGAAAGAGAAAAGCGAAAAATAAGAAAAAGAATTGATATAAGAATGTTCTTTTTTTTTTTCCTAAATAAATTCAAATACAAGTTAATTTTTCACTCATAGAAAGTCATTCATTTATTTTACTATTTTTTAGTTACTTCTTTTACATATTTTTTTTAACTTTATCATCAACAACTTTTTTACATCATCTCTAAAAATAAATATTTTAAAAATTTATATACTGAGAAGGAAAAAAGAAAGATAAAAATACAATCCAAACAAAAACGTGGTGTTGTCTGGTACGCTATCAAATTATTTTGCCCTATAATATCAAGACAAAACATCTCAATCCTTTATAAAATATCCATATATTTGAATAGTTTATTCAAAAGAATCTACTTTTAATTTTAAAAAAGGCGTTTAATTAAAACATAAGCCTTTTAATTAATTTAAGTATCTTTGATTTACTCCACAAATTTAGAATGACCAAGATATTAACCTCAAATATCTAACCTGTGTATGCGTATGGTCTAAGTTCACACCTTAATGAACTCTTAGTATATATACATGCATAAATAGAAATATTAATAAATAATATAGTTTATTTTATTTTATTTACTTAGATTAACAACTAAATACTAATTGAGTTCATCTCTGATTGTTCATAACATCCGCAAAGATTTTATTTTTTTCCCAATTAGGGTTTCTTTTTCTTTTGTTTTATCTTTTCTCTTTCTTTTTTTTTCTAAATTTCTTTATTTTCTTTTTCCACATATTTGTGTTTATTTTTTCAAAATTACTTTATACATATATATATTCTTAAATTTTCAATTTTCATGTTTTAGTCAAATTTATATTTCTGCTAAAAATAAGAAAAGATCTTGAAAATTGCACTTACTTAAACTAGGATCCTCTTCCTTTTTTTCCTTTTCAAGAATTTCCAGAAACAATAAACAGAGAAAAAATAATAATAAATAAAAGCCAGCAGAAACATGCACTACAACAGAAACTTGCACAACACATTTTGTATTTTAAGTACTTAGAGAAATTTCATAAAAATTCTAAAAAATATTAAAGCATGTAAAAGTATTTAGTGGGGCTTGTCGTATTTATCTAGCAAAATTTTAAGTACCATAAATTAATGCATAAATTAAACATGCTTCATTACAACAATGATCATTATAGTTAAATAAGCTTCGAAGAAAATGACTTTTCACCTTTTATTTCTTTGTTTTTGCTAATTTAATTATATTATCTTAATTTATTTTTTAATTTTATTCAATTAAAATTCAAGTTTAGATATGTTTTAAAATTTTTAAGTATATATAAAATTTTATTAATAATTAAATATTTATTTAGTTTTACATTAATTTTAAATATTAAATGTATATTTATTTAGAATATAACAAATTTGTGATTTTATATAATAATTTTAAATTATTATTTTTTAATTTTTTTAAATTTTTTATTTAAAACTCATAAGGAAAATAAGTATAAAAATTGATATTAAAAGTATTTTTTTTATATTTTAAAATTAAAAGGTATAAATGTTATTAGTAATAATATAACATTTATAAGTAAAAATATGTGCTAATTTAGTAGAATGAATACAAGAACTTTAACTATTTACCAACATTAAAAATTCTTTTAATAAAATAATAACTTAAGCATAAATTTAAAGTATTTGATTTAAGCACATTAAATAAATTTTGTACATTTTATGAATGCTAATTCTTTATTTTTATTTGAATTAAATTTTTGTTTAATTATTTCATGTATTTGATTTTTTTTTTAAATTAAAAACGTGAGTTTAAAAATTCAACAGCTCGTTTAGTTATGCTTTTATTTCTATTTTATATTTTTAGTATTTTTAGAATTTAAAATTTTAATTAAAAAAATAAGCTTGTATTTGGATAGGTAGTTGGAAGAGTAATGATTATATACGATTCAATGAGTTGTAGTCAGAGAAAGATAGTAATAATTAAAATAAAGAGAAAAGATGTATAAGTTATTAAAAGTAGATATATAGATTATGAGGTAATGTGTATTAAGATAAAAATAAATTGAAATTTTGAAAAAACAATGATAATAAATTGTTAATAATTTATTTTTAAATAGTAAAAATAGATTTAAAAATATAATCAAACTAGCTGTAAAAGAATAGAAATAAAAATAAGTTAATAAATTATAAATATAATATTCTGTCAAGAGTTAAATTAACGGTTAATTGGCCTTAAATCCTCAAACCTAATTTCACTTTTGTGTTCAGTCTCTATTTGTTTTTCCTTGGTCTTCACTCCCCATCTCAACTTTATTTTTTGAAATTACTTCCTACTAGTTGTACAAGTACTAAAATTCCCCTCATTTGGAATTTAAATTACAAAATGACTTAAACATTTTTTACATTCCTAAAAATAGGTGATCAAGAAGGTGCGGCCACATATTTTTATTTTCTATTCTTTCATCCACAATTCTCTCTCTCCATTTCCCTTCATTTTTCTCTTCATCTGGAAACGCCCTTTAGCTGTCGAGCCCCTCTTCTTTTATTTTTCTTCTTCTTGTTGTGAGTGGTTTGTGTTTGAGGTTTAAAGTGATGTTTGCATTTTTGTTGTTTCCCATTTGCCGATTTTTTTTTTAATTTTCATCCACATCTATTAATTTCGAGAAAAGAATGATGATTTGAGAACAAATTAGTAGGAAATAGTGGTGTAATGGACTTGACTCCATGAAGATTGGTAGGTCCCAAGGCCATTTCTATTGCCATTTTTGCTTATAGACGCTTTTCTTGAATGTATATTCGGATAAAGTTAGAAATGTGATTACTAGGAGATGAGATGATGTGATAAGAGAATTGTTGTGAGTTATTTTCATACAAGGCCTATGAGAGGCAATTTGGCTATTTGGAGTCTATACATCTATTTATTTCTTAGTTATTATTTATTCGATTGGAATCAGATTCAAAACTCTAATTGCAAGTTATTTCATAATGAAGGTAAAATCTTCTTCATTTTTAGTTTTAGTTTTTCGGTTTTAATAATTTTTATTATTAATATATACTTTGTTTAGATTAATACTTGGCTTTTGCAATGGTAGACTTAATATAAAGTATGATTAATCTTGGATATGTTGGCAACTAAATTTTAGAGATTCTATTCAAATTATAGTCTATTTGAAGAATGTAAAGTATATCTAATCATTTTCTGTTGTTTATCCTAAAAAATATACGATTTACTCTTTTTAGTATTATATGCTATTATTTTTAGTATAAAAATAATCCAGTTCAATATTTATACTGGTGTATGTAGTATCAGAACCTTAATTTTATATGCACATTGAAATCTTTCTGAAATGGATTTGTATTATTTCCTTATTTGTAGTAATGACAAGAATGAAATTTGAATTATATGCTCATTGCTTTCCTCGATGCTTTCCTATGGTAACAGAATAATTAAAACTCGAAATTGAGTTCCAATACCTCCAACCAATAAAGAGAACCCAATTTCACGTATATTATCTTATACCAAAGTTGAACATTAGATTCAACAAAGTTAAAGCAATCTTAAGACCCTTTCAAGTATAGAGATAGTCCTCTTGCAAATCCTTTGCCTAAGGGTGTTGTTGTTGAGGTTGAGATCCACCTAATGGTGATAATGGTGAAGTTGATAGTGGGGGATAAAGAAAAAAAAAGGATGAGTATGATTTACTATGTTTCAACATTGATTAATTATGTGTTTGGATGGTTATTACTTGGATGATTTTGGTATTTATATATGGATGTTGAGAAGGATGTTTCAATATTTGAGCATATTGCTACAAAAATTCTAATCGATGAGCATGGTTCAATGTATTCCAAGGCTCAATAATGATGTTCAAATGGTCATTATCCAGATGAATTTACTTTTTTTTTATGGATATTGAGGTTATTGTTTCAATATTTCTGATATTCTTACTGGATAACATTTATAATTTGTGTATTTGGATGATCATAATGGATGGTGTTTATAATTCCTAGTATAATTTGAAGTTTTATTTAAATAAAGACACTGGTAAAAATATATATGTTACTTATTAGCTCAAAATAAGTACACAACTAGCAATAACTTAGCATATAAATGCAATTTCAAAGTACATAACTGTCAAAACCGGTAACTTTGTTTTTGCATATTTTCAGTATGAATGATAGTACAAGTGGTTAGATATTGGTGTTTGTGTTCCTAACCATTTTGACAAGTGCAATCACAAGCATTATTTGAAGAAAAAATAATTTTATTGTATTAGAATGTCTTATGTGTTGTTCTAAGCATCGAATTAAGGTTAAACTAGATCTTTGGAAAAGCAAGTACAAAATCACACAAATTAAGTAGATAAATAGGGAAAACTTAATACATAAATGTAGTTCTGAAGTACAAAGTCGCCAAAACTAGGTACATTTTTTGTGGATTTCCAATATTATTCTCAACAGATGTGGGACCTAGCTCAATTTAGCCTTATCTGACCATTTCTTGATCATAAAACCATGGTGTATTAGTCTTAGGACCATATAGTCATGATAAGTTTACTAATTTTCGATGGTGATGCCAGGAGAATTCATTTAGCTCATGCATCATTGGTTTATACTACGATGAATGAGAGTGCAAGTGGTTGGATGTGGGTGTTTTAATTTTCAACCATTTCAATAGGAACTACCGTGACCATTTCTTTAACAAACCATAATTTTATCGCATTAGGGTGTCTTATGTGTTGTTCTATACATTGAATTGAGCTTCGTCTCGGCCTTTAAAAAAGAAACTACAGAAAGATGCATTATAGGTACACAATATTTGCAAATTAAGTATATAAACACAATTATGGAGTCATAAATGCCAATACGTGGTACTCTTTTCAGATTTTTAGTATCATTCTCAACACATAAAAGATCGAGTTCAATTCGACCTAATCTCACCATTGCATAATCATAAGATCATGGCGTATTAGTCCTAGGACTCATATAGTCATGATAAGTTCACTGATTTTTTGTGGTGCTATTAGGAGAATTCATTTGGCTCATGCATAAATAATTTATACTACTATGAATAAGAGTGCAAGTGGTTGGAAATGGGCGGTAAAGTTTCCAACCATTTTAACACACACTATCATGATCATTTTTCAATAAGCCACAATTTTATTGCATTAGGGTGTCTTATATATTGTTCAACGCATTGAATTGAACCCAATCTAAGCCTTTGGAAAGCTAAATACAGGAACATATATAATAGGTATACAACATTTGCAAAATTAAATACATAAATGTAGTTCTGAAATACATAAATGCTAATACTGGGCACTTTTCTGCAGATTTTTGGTATTATTCTCAGCACATAATGGATTGAGTTCCATTCGACCTAATCTGGCCATTACATGATCATAAGACCATAATGCATTAGTCCTAGGCCTCATATAGTTATGATAGGTTCATTGGTTTTCAATAATGGTGTTGGAAGGATTCGTTTGATTATGTATCAATGGTTTATACTACTATAAATAGAGCGCAAGTGGTTAGATATGGGTGTTTGAGTTCCCAACCATTTCAACACGTACTATCACGATCATTCTTTAATAAGCCTTAGTTTAGTTATGTTAGGGTATCTTACATGTTGTTCAACGCATCGAATTGAGCCTTATCTTGGCCTTTGGAAAAGAAAGTACAGAAACATGCATAATAAATACACAATATTTACAAATTAAGTACATAAATGCAATTCTAAAGTATGTAAATGCCAATACTGAGTACTTTTTTGTGGATTTCTGGTATCATTTTCAGGAAATAAGGGATCTAGATTAATTCAGCCTAATCTGGCCATTGCATAATCATAAGGCGATGATGTATTAGTCATAAGACTTATACATTCATAAAAGGTTTAATAGTTTTTTATGGTGGTGCCGAGAGGATTCATTTGGCTCATGCATCAATGGCTCATATTACTACAATGAATGAGTGCACAAATGATTAGATGTGGATGCTTTTCTAGCTGGAAAAGGCTTTTAACTGGAAAGAAGATAAAAGAATAAAAAAAAGACCATAGTGGATCTATGATTAGCCCTCGATCAAGATGGTCTTGTTGAAGAACTTGATTCATGCAAAGAAAGAAACTTATGATATGAGATTTATGGAAGCAACAGGGCTGGGTTTGCAAGTAAAACCCCCTCAAATCCCTCTAGCTCAATGGCAGAACAATCAGTTACTCAGTCACTTACACAAGATAAAAGACTTATGTAAGTTCAACTCTTACTAAAGAATTCAAAAGCACTTTATCAAAAAGCACAAGCACATTGACTCATAGTTTTGCCAATCCTTATAGCTCACATAACTCATAGAGATGCACTAAGACCTAAAAAAAGAAAAAAGAGAAAAGAGGTATGCCATACTTCCCAAAACAAAAAGGGATAGTTTGGGTGGTTGTTAGCATTTGGAAATGTGCTTTCATATATAAAGAAGTAGTTGATCAAGGTAAGCTTTAAGCTACCTAGGTAGAAAGTGGTGACTACTCTCTCTTTTTTAAGAGCTATGAATGAATAGCCTACTCTTTTTGCTACCCTATCTTCAAAACTCACTTAGTCCAAAGAGAAGGAAAAGTCCTCTTCCATCATTTAGTTTAGCTTATAGAGACTATTCAATTAACCCATTTCTTAGTTCTTTCTACAAGAAGAATGTAGACACTATTTGCTGCACCAGTGCTTGATAGGAGAAAAAAAGTCCTATATTACCAAGTAGGACTTCTCTTCGCTCTTTATCTGCCAATGGTCAATCAAATTCTTATTCTTGAATGTCATTTCTTGGTGAAAAAGGCTTACTTATAACTTAAAAGATAATATATGTACTTTAAGGAATCGACACGTATTATAATGACTATTTCATCAACAAACTATGGTTTTATTGCATTAGGGTATCTTATTTGTTGTTTCACACATCAAATTGAGCCTCAACTTAATTTTTGGAAAATATAGAAAAAACATGCATAATAAGTACACGACATTGGTAAATTGAGTACATAAATATAGTTATGGAGTACATACATGCCAACACTGGGTACTTTTCTATGAAATTTTGGTGTCATTCTCAGAAAATAAGGGATTGAGTTCAATTTGATCTAATCTAGTGATTGTATGATCATAAGACCATAGTGCATACATTATGATAGGTTCATTGATTTTTGATAGTGGTGTCGAGGGGATTCATTTAGCTTATGCATCAATGATTTATACTACTATAAATGAGAGCACAAGCGGATGGATGTGGGTATTTGAGTTCCCAACCATTTCAACACGTCCTATCATGATCATTTCTTTAACAAACTATGATTTTATCGCATTACGATATCTTAATTATTGTTCCACATATCAAATTAAGCCTCAATTCAGTCTTTGGAAAAGCTAATACTGAAGCACACATAATAAGTGCACAACATTAGCCAATTAAGTACAGAAGTGTAGTTCTGGAGTATATAAATGCTAATCCTTGGCACGTTTCTACAGATTTCTAGTATCATTCTCATCACATAAGGGATCAAGTTCAATTCGATCTAATTTGGCCATTGCATGATCATAAGACTATGCCATATTAGTCTTAGAACTCATGTAGTCATTATAAGTTCTCAAGTTTTTTATGGTGGTGTCAAGAGGATTTATTTGACTCATAAATCAATGGTTTATACTACTATAAATAAGAGTGCAAGTGGTTGGATGTGGGTATTTGAGTTCCCAACAATTTCAACAAACATTATCGCAACCATTCTTCAACAAGCCACAGTTTTGTTACGTCATAGTGTATTATGTGTTGTTCAACGCATCAAAAAAAGTACATAGATGTAGTTCTGAAGTACATAATGCTAATGCTGGGTACTTTTTTGCTAATTTTCAATATCATTCTCAATAAATAAGGGATCAAGTTCAATTCAACCTAATCTGACCATTACATAATCATAAAACCATGACGTATTAGTCCTAAGACTCATATAGTCATGACAAGTTTAGTAGTTGTCGATGGTGGTGTCGGGAGGATTCATTTGGCTGATGTATCAATAGTTCATACTATTATGAATAAGAGCGCAAATGGTTGGATATGAGTGTTTGAGTTCCCAATCATTTCAACACATACTATCACGACTATTTCTTCAACAAACTATGGTTTTGTTGCATTATGGTGTCTTATTTGTTGTTTCACACATCGAATTGAGCCTCAACTTGGTCTTTAGAAAAGCAAGTACAAAAACACACAAAATAGGTACACAATATTAGTAAATTAAGTACATAAATGCAGTTCTAGAGTACATAAATACTAATATTAGGTACTTTTCTACAAATTTTTGATATCATTCTTAGCACATAAGGGATCGAGTTCAATTCGGTTGGCCATTACATGTTCATAAGACCATGGCTTATTAGTCATAGGACTTATATAGTCATGATAAGTTTATTAATTTTTAATCGTGGTATTGGGAGGATTCATTTGGCTTATGCATTAATAGTTTATACTACTATGAATACTGAGAGGGCTAGTGGTTGAATGTGCGTGTTTGAGTTCCCACCTATTTCAATACGTCCTATCATGACCGTTTCTTCAACAAACCATGATTTTGTTGCATTAAGATCTCTTATTTGTTGTTCCATACATCAAATTATGCCTCAATTTGGTCTTTGGAAAAGCAAATATATAAACACGTATAATAGGTACACAACATTGGCCAATTAAGTACATAAACAAAGTTTTGGAGTACATAAATGCCAACACTGGGCACTTTTTTGCAAATTTTTGGTATAATTCTCATCACATAAGGGATAATGTTCAATTCGGCCTAATCTAGCCATTGCATGATCATAAGACCATAGCCTATTAGTCCTAAGACTCATATAGTCATGATAAGTTCACTAATGTTTTATTATGGTGTCAAGAGGATTTATTTGTTCATCCATCAATGGTTTATACTCTAAATAAGAGTGTCAATGGTTAGATGTGGGTGTTGGAGTTCCCAACTATTTCAACATGTACTGGTATAATCATTTCTTCAACAAACCACGATTTTATCATGTCAGTATGTGTTATATGTTGTTCCACTCATCGAATTGAGCCTCAACTTAGCTTTTTTAAAAGTAAATACAAAAATACCCATAATATGTATACAACATTAGCAAATTAAGTACATAACATAGTTTTGGAGCACATAAATGCCAATGTTGAGTACTGTTTTACAGATTCTTGGTATGATTCTCAAACATAAGGGATTGAGTTCAATTCAGTCAAATCTGACCATTGCATGATCATAAGGCCGTATCATATTAGTTCTAGGACTCATATAGTCATAATAGGTTTACTGATTTTTTACGGTGGTGTCAAGAGGATTCATTTAGCTCATGCATCAATAGTTCATACTATTATGAATAAGAGCACAAATAATTGGATATTGGTGTTTAAGTTCCCAACCATTTTAATACATACCATCACAATCATTTTTTCAACAAACCACAATTTTGTCACATTATGGTGTCTTATATGTTGTTCCACACAAAAAATTGATCATTATCTTGGCTTTTGGAAAAGTAAGTATAGAAACACGAATAATAAGTACACAATGTTGGCAAATTAAGTACATAAACACAACTTTGGAGTATATAAAAGCCAATATTGGGTACTTTTTCATAGATTTCCATTATTATTCTCAACATATAAAAGATCGAGTTCAATTCGACCTAATATAGCTATTGCATGAACATAAGATCATAGCCGAATTAAGATAAGTTTAACTTAAACTCTTATGTACTAAGAATGATCTTGCCAATATTGAAAAAAATGCCATTTTTATTCATTTTATATACTTGATTTTTAATATTTTGTACTTAATTCGCGTTATTCTATACTTATATGATGTGTTTTTGAATTTTGTTTTTCCTTTTACTCAATTTATTTCAATTTGATGTGTGAAACAACACATAAGACATTCTAATATACTAAAATCATGTTTTCTTTAAATAATTGTCATGATAATATGTAAACAAATGGTTGTAAACATAAATAGCCACATTCAACCATTTGTATTTTCATTTATACTAGTATAAGCCATTGATGGATAAGGTAAATGTATTCTTTCGACACCACCATTGAGAACCAAATGAACCTCTCATGAATATGTCAGTCTTATAGTTGTTTCACCATAAAATTGAGATAAATTCACTTAAAGAAAAATAGAGTACAAAACACTCAAAAGGCATACTTGATTATGAAAATCTAGTATATTAATTCACATTCAAGTACTAGATACTAGAAAAAACATACTATCTTTATGCAATGAATTATTGAATTTGATAAATATGGTATAGTTTTAGATCCATTTGAAATTATATTAAACTTAGTTATTTAAGTCCTTGTTGACCATCATGAAATGATATTTTTAATCATAGGGCAAATATGGTCATGAGACCTTATTTGTACTACAAATTGATATTAAAATGATACACTAACCACCTACAATAATGGCTTATAGTAGTTTGAAAAGATAATATAAGTGGTACTATGTCGCGTTATTAAAACTCTCTATTACAATACTATTTTCTTAAGATGAAGTATCTTTTTCCAATAATCAAGGATAATGTTAAATAAATGAAGTATTTATTTTGCTTCAATGAGGTACTCTCTTATGATTTGCAATATCAATTTTATACATTTTAAACATTATCCAATTTAAGTATTTTAGACCTTGTTATATTGGTATAACTATGAAACTCGATTTTTTCCTACAATACTGACATCCAAATGAGACGTTTTATCATCAATATTGGTGCTTTATACTAATAATTGTGTTTCTAACCATTTGAACACATGTTTATCCCAATCATTAATTGAAGAATACATGATTTTATTATTTTTGGATAGTCTTATATATTGTTTCACAAAAAAAATGAGACAAATTAGGCCATATGACGAATAAGTACTACATTTCTCCAATGTAGTAATAGATGTTGAAGACGAGGTATTTATCTTCTAAAGTAATCTATTTACATAAAAAAAATGAAGTATTGTTTTACTAAAATGAGGATTTACATTTTTTATATACGATATCTGATTTATACACTTTAAACATCATTCAATTTATACTTCCATTTTCTAAGTGCTGTGATTTGGCTTGTTACGCTAGAATTTACTTAGGTCATTCAACAAGTAAGTAAAAGAATGCTCACATGTAGTACGGTTTATGTAAAATAAAGTACAATTTTTTAGTTCTGAAGTATGCACATATAAAAATAAAGTATTTAAACACAAATTTGAAGTACTTTTATTCAACAATTGAGTATTAGATAACTAAAACAATAGTACTCTAGTATTAATTTACAAATTAGAGCTAAAGAAGTAATTCATCTCACCCAAGCACATGAGGAATGACACTTAAATCATAATTTAACAGATAATCCCTTAATAAAACTGTAGCAACATTATTGTTATGTTTGTTAGAAATCTAAAAACACATAACTATGAGAAATGATTTATACAAGTATGTGATCTATCAAAATAACTTTTCCCCAGTAGCTACTTCCTTGGAAATCTTGCAATTCCACTAAAATTAAACCTTTTTTCTAGAGCAATCCCAAAGTTCCAGACTTTATCTGCAATCACAACTCATACAAACATTTACACTATTATAAATACAAGATTTAAAATCCTAGAAAGCTAATCACTTAAAAGAAGTCAAAACAAAAAAAAAAGTAGCTAGGAAAAAGCTGGAAAGATAAGAATCTAATAGATGAACGAAACACAGAATTACCTCACACCGTTACTTAGACATTGCTTGGTTTTCCACACCATTTCTTTTCAAGTTAGAAATACAGCTCCATGAAACTCATGTTTCACAAATTGACATAATATAGAGGTTGTTATTACGCATACAACTCTCAAACATTTAAATTTGAGGTTACTCCCCTTTACTCAATATTTTTGAAGCTAAAAAAAATAAATAAATAAAAAGAGAATACTGTTATAAATAGATAAAAGGCAAAAATTTTGTTTTGCCTTATGAAAATGGAGAGAACTTATGCTTTCTTCATGTTAATATATAATGAGCAATGGCAGAAAAGAAAAGAAGGGAAAGGTACAGTGTTCTAATAAGAAATAGTGAAGAAATGCAAGAGAGTGATGAAAGAAATGAAGAGACTTTATCAATTAATAAAAAAAGGAAAATTAAAATGAGGATATTTTCGTCAATTTGGATGGTTGGGAGTGAACTCGAAAGATAAATTTGATATAAGGAATTTAACAAAAAAAGTAGTAATGGGTGGCGATTAAATTCTAAAATAAAAGTTGAATTGGATATTTTTAAATAAGATGTCCTTAAATCAAAAAATATATAAAGCATGTGTCAATCAAATAGGAAAAGGTGTAAACAATCTATTACTATTTTTGTCTTATAAAATGATTGAAAAATTTAATTATTTCCTCCTTGTCTGAGAGAGGCCAGGATTTTACCAATATCCTGTGTTGAAGGAATATCATCTTCTGAGTCTTTTAATTCACCAGCCAAGCAATCAAACTGATTTTCTCCTGTCCTTGATTTAGAGGATATAGCCATGGAGACCATATCACCTGAATCACTAGAAGCTTTATTATCTTCTTCTTCAACAAATTGGTCTTTGAGTTTTTCTTGGACCATATTAGGAACTTCTTTTAACAAATCTGCCTTGGACAATCTTCCTTTACGCATTTTAATTTTTTCTAAAGCCTTACCCAAAATTGATGAAGCTTCTTTCTTTTTCTCATTGTCCATTTTTTACTTATAAATTTGAGTTACCTTAACAATATTATTTAAGGTTTCCTGACCTTCCATTTGGATTTTTTCTTTGTCCACCTGGAGCATTTTATTCCACCATTTTATAAAAAAGAAATGGTATAAGCAGGGGATATTATCCTCGGTGACACTAACTTCGAAAACCCATTTCTAGATCCAAGGGATTGAGAACTCTATGAAAAAGAACATAGCAACTTTATTATCAATCATTTGGTTATTTGTGTTAGCCTTCATAAGATTAGGAGAATTTTACTCCATTGGTCAAATGCTTGCCGAAATTGTTCTCGAAGAATATGATGGCTTGGACAATATGATTTCCACCAATTTAAAAATCAATTTGGTAAATGATTTTTGAAAACCGCAGGACAAATTTTTATAAACCAAGTATGTTTTCTTCTAGAATTTTCATATAAAAAGACATTTTGAAAAGCTTGGATATAATCCCAAAAATTAAATTTATAAGTTAGTTTATTAACAAAGAACTCTTTTTCTTTTAATGAGGATATTCCCCATTCCTCAATAGAAATAAGTTTTTTAATTATAATTTTACTAAAATTGAAAACAGATTTGTCTTGTGAGCTAGGGAAAAAATGTGAAATCTCACAAGAGCCAATAGTTATTAAAATATTTTCAAAATAAGATCTGGGTTTATAGGACCCCGCAGTATATGATGTTGTATCCAGATAATGTTGGACTATCATCCAAGGATCATCTTGCCATTTGAGATCTTTATGATCAAGGATCATTATTAAATCCTTGTACTCTTTTTATTCAAAAGTTGTAGGGGAATCCTCATTAATTGGAAAGGCAACATTTGAGGCAACATCCATAAAAGAAGGTCTATTAGATCCTTCAAGCTTTTGGGGCTACCCGGTATTGGTAGAAGATCTATTAGATTCTTCTAGTTCAATAGAATTAGAGGTTCTATAAGAACTTTCTTTATTTTGTTTAAACTATAGGAATTCAGCAAAAAGGAGATCTTTATAAATTGGGTCAAAAGAGGCATATGAGGTTTGAGAAATTGGTGAAACTATTAGCTTTTGTTTGCCATGTTGTATTAATGGCACCCTTGGAACTCCTACATTTCTTCCTCCTCTATTAGAGAAAGGATTGAAGCCACCTCATTTATTATGAGGTATCATCCCTATAAAAATTCACGAGCAGGAAAATTAGGGAGACTATTATCAATTTCCTTTTTATAAACAATTTTAAAATCAAAAGGGGCTAAATAAGTTTGCCACCTTGCAAACATTTGTTTTGAAACATTGTGTTTAAAATCCTTATTAAACATATATTGAGTAGTTTGCAATCAATTTTAATTATAAATAATTGATTATATAAATCATCTTGAAATTTTAAAATACATTTAACATTAGCAAAAATTTCTTTAGCTATGTTAGCATAATTTTTCTAGCTATTATTCCATTTACCAGAACAAAACTTAACAAAAATTTCTTGTTTATTATTAGGATTAATTTGTTTAAGAATACCACCATAACCAATATTTGAAGCATCAATTTCTATTATTTTATCCCAATTAGGATTAGAAAGCATCAAACAAGGTAATTGTTTAACTTTTTCTTTAATATTAATAATAGCTTGCCTATGACTGTTACTCTAAGACTTTGGGGCTTTTTTTAACCTATCATATAAAATAGCTATATCTTGAGCTAGATTTTTATAATAAGGAGAAATATAATTCAGACTTCCTAAAAACTTTTGTAATTGAGTTTTATTAGTTATTTTATTAGAAAATTTAGAAGCAAATTCAATATTTCTATTAATAGGAATTATTTTTCATTTTTCAACATAATGACCAAGAAACTTTATTTTAGTTTGGAATAAAATCATTTTAGATTTTGAAATAACAAGACCACTATTAATAATAGCTTGTTTAAATATACAAAGGTATTGAAAATGATTTTCAATTGTATTAGAAAAAACTAAAATATCATCAATATAAACAATTATAAAATTACTATAAGGATTAAAAATATCATTCATAATTTTTTGGAATTCTAAAGGAGCTTTTTTCAGACCAAAAGGCATAACATTCCATTCATATTGACCAAAATGAACATTAAAGGCAATTTTAAACTTTTCTTTATCAGCTATTTGGATTTGTCAGTAACCAGATTTTAAATCAAACTTTGAAAATATATTAGCATTAAATAATCTATCAAGTAAGTCTTTTTTATTAGCAATAGGATACTTAATCCATTTTAACACCTTATTAAGAGTTTTATAATTAATAACTAACCTAGGGGCACCACGCTCTTGTTCATTATGTTTATTAACATAAAAAGTTGTGCAAGACCAAGGAGACTTAGTTGGTCTTATAAGACCTTTCTGCAATAAGGATTCAATTTCCTTTTTACAATATTCTAGATACTTAGAATTCATCTGGCACGAAGTATCTTTTGTGGGAATATTCCCATCAAAATTTTCTTCATAAGCTAGATCAACAATATGCTTTTTCCTATTCCAAAAAGTATTAGGGTATTCATTACACATAGTTAAAGAAAATTGATTTTCAAGAAAAGAAATTTTTTCTTTTAGCTTAGGATTTTTTAACTGATCATCTATATTAAAACTAATTATTTCTTGTTTTAAAGAATTTTTATGATCATTTTTAGCTTCAAGCAAATCCTCAATTTGATTAAGAATTCTAGAAAAAGGTTCTGCTATAAATTGAAAATGTAAATCATTACCATTAAAGGTACTTATAAAACCCTTTTGATCAACCATTTTTAAAGAAAATATTTTCTTTAAAAAAGGTGTATTAAGTATAATTTGGTTAGAAATATTTTTAACTAATAAAAAGCTTGTAGGAATACAATTTTTATTTTTACATATAAAAGCTTTTGATAATTTATAGCTTATATCAAGTTTTTCACCATTAGCAGAACGAAGAATATGAGAGGCTTTTTTAAAATATCTAGTAGGTATTAAGCCTTCTTGAATACAATTAATGTCAGCACCACTATCAATTAAAGCAATTAATTCTTTTGAAAACTTATTATCAATCAAAAGATTAATTTTAACCAACCATTTTTGTGAAGTAACCATTTCTAATTTAGAAAAGAAATCATCACCAGGTAAATTATTAGGAAAAGTATCAAACAAATTATCAATTCTAGGCATAATTTGTTTACCCTGAGAAATTTCTAATTTTCTCATCCTATCTTCAAGAAACATATTATTTCTTTTTATTTCAGCAACTTCTCTCTTTAAGTTATCAACTTCTTTGTTTAAATCATTAACAGTAGTAGGATTACTATATTTATTCGTATTTGCTAACATTTTATAAACTTCAGCCATTGAATAGGGTTCGTTGTCTCTATTATTAGGAATATTATAAACAAATTCTTTAGCATGTTTTGAAGAAGAAGAAGGAATATTTTTAATTTGATCAATAATTTTAGATCTTAATATAGGATCTTTAATTAATTTAAGAAATTCTAAAGTATTGTTATTGTCAATTACTTTTAATTTATTAAACTGTGAAATAATATTATATAAACCTTCACTATCAATTTTACTACTATCAGTATTAGAGTAAACATAGGACTTGTCTTCCTTACAAGGATCACACTTAGATTCTGAGCTATCAAAACATTCATTTAAAGTATCAGTATCAGAAAAGGCATCTTCATCAAAAGATTCAAGCATTAATTTATAAAGAGTTTCTTTAAGACTATTATCAACATCAAGATTATTAATCTTATTTTTCATTTTACACTTACCAGCCTAATGACCAACTTTTCCACATTTATAACATGCACCGTATTTTTTAAATCTTTTATAAAGTTTTTTATTAGACTCTCTTTTCTCTCTCTCTTTTTTCTCTTTCCTTTTTATGAGACTTTTTTCTTAGTTTTTTCTTCCTATAAGGAATATCTTTATCATGTTGAGTTTTATTATTATTAAGTGGTTTAGGATTATCCATACCAAACTAACCAGATAAATGACCTAATTGTTTTCTTTCTGTTATACTATTATACTTAATTTGTTGATTTAATTTTATTTCATTACATAAAGTTAAACCTTCCTAAATGCAAGTTTCAATTATCTTGCCATAAGAATATTTATTGTAGTCAATATTAGACTCATTTGGCCTAAGGTTTTTTCTAACTCTTTCAGAAAATAATGAAGGCAAACCAATTAACAAATTTTGATTTCCAATAAGTACTATTAGACTCAGGAAGTTTCATAACTCTGGAAAGAAAAGTGCTCTTATACCACATAAAAGATGTAAGACTTTGACACTTTAAACCATGTAGTAAGGTTCTTATGTGTTCAGAATTATTAGTCCACCTACTAGTAAACTGTTTTATAATAGTGACAATAAGTGTATAAATAGCATTTTCAGAACCACCACTAGTTCCTTCCTGTTCCTTTTTATCAATATTGAGAATTTCTTCTTTATTTTCAAGGGTAAGATAATTATTCCACCAACCTTTTAATTGACCACTGAAACCAGTAATTATCATTTTAGCAACAATTTTATCATAATTGCCATTATTTTTACAAATTATACTATACATCAACATACGATGTACCAAATTATAAATATGACGTTTAGTAAAATCATCCAAATTCCACTCATAAATAATTTTTCCAGAATTAGAATTATTAAGAATTAAATCCTACTCTTCATAAAGAACATCCTGGGGTGTGCGACGAGGATAATAATGAGTCCTCATAGTAGGCCTATTAGCATATTTTTGGAGTTTATTAAATTCACCATTAATAGCTTGTTGATAAGATTCCTCATCCAAATTATTATTATGAAGAGTTGAAATCCTAAACTTAGCAAATTTTTTAATTATAATTTTTTCTAATTCAGAAATATCCCCAAGTTTAAAATTATCAATTTCAAGGGGAGATTGAATACTAGGCATAGCTATTATATCTGGTGAAGGAGAAGAAATAAAAGCTTTATCAATTTTTTCTTCATGATCACCCATGAATTTGTTTAAGTTTATTAATCATATTTACTATGTTAGTAAGCCTTTGATCAAGTTGAAATAAACTTTCGCCAAGAACATTTAAATATAAATTAGAACAATTTTATTGTCTAATTAAAACATTCATTTCACAAACAGTGATAGCAACATAATCACTAGCTAACAGTTTATAAAATGCAGAAAAATAAAGATTATGATTCCCTTTAACATTAAAAGGGTCTTGAGGAGGAAAAACATATTTTTGTTTTTTATCATCTTAAAAAATATAAGTTCTCTCTAAAACAGAAATATAAGGTTCAATATAATTAACCATAAACCATGGTACAAAAGGAACAAGTTGATCCTTTTCAGTGACAAATTTATAAAATTCTTTTTGAAAATGAGATTGTTGTTCTTTAGAGAAATTTTTAAAGAACCATTTTCTAAACAATTCCCATCTTTTTTTTGAAACTCAATTTGTATAAATTTTCTATTAGAAGAACCAGGGCTAAAATCATATTTTTTTTTAACCATTAAAACCAAAAATCAAATGTGAGCATTTCTCACAGAAAAATCCATTTCAAATTTAGTTGGTTCAATTGAACTATCACTATTATTATCATTTAAAGGAATACCATAAACAATATTAGAAGAAGAGATTTTCAATTTATCAAACCTGATTTCTAAATTATTATCTTTTCTGATGTCAAGAACATGTTCTCTTATATCAAATGTGCAAGCTCTAGACATATTAGGACTTTCAACTATATAATCAATCCAATCTAAAAAAAAAAAAAAAAAGATCTATCAAATCTAGTATTAGATTTTGAAACTTTTAGCATATTTTGAAGTTTTGATTTAAATTGAATAGTAATATCTCCGTCTGGAGTTTGAATTATTTTACTTACCTCAGTTTGTATTACAGGTTGAATAGGAACAGTCTTTTCCATTTTCCAATTATCAGAAAATTTAACTTCATCCCTTTTAATCGGTCTCCTAATAGTAACATGAGACTTACAAAAATTTATTTCAATTAAAATAGTTTCATTATTATGTTTATTAATCATTTTACACATAGGATTCAAAGTTTAAAGCAGTTTATAATAAATACAGTAATAAATACACATTGTTTCAGTATTAGGCATATAATTATAACCATGTGATTTAACATTTAATGTTAAAACATGTAAAATATTAACATCAGTCAAAGATAATTGTAAATTAGGATAAATATCAAAATAAATCAGGTCATGTGCCAGATTGGATTGTATAATACCCATAATTGAATGATTTCAATTTAAATTACAAACATCACGCAAAATTGCAATAAAACTATCAGGCAAATTATCAAGAGTAAGAGGTTTAAAAGCAACTTGAATTAAACTAATATATAAAAATTTATAATCAAATCTATATCTATCAATATCAAATTTATATAATAATTGTAAAGAAATATCATCTTTATTAAGAGGAATAGACTCCTCAATTGTTTTAACAACTTATTTTAAACAAATTTTTTCAAAAGTACCATACTGGTAAATTAATTTTGGATTCACTTTAGATATAGTCCATTTATTAAAAAGATCAATATTAACTAGAAGATCTATTTCTTACACACAACTATTTTTAACAGAAGATTTTCCTTTAAGAAAATTTATTTTTAGAATATGTGTTAGACAAACAATAGATTAAAATAATACTTTAAGTGTAAAATTATATTTTTATGATTTAATAATTAAAAAATTTTCTGAGTTTAGAATATCTACTCTTAGTGATATTGATGAAGAATCTTATAAAACTGCAATTAATGAAGAAATTATTAAATTTCAAAAATATGCTGATAGACCCACAATGAATACATATTATTACCCCTGTCCTTTACCACAAGATTTGTTGCATGAAGAACAAGATATTATTCTTAATAATTCATACTCTGGTAAAAACATTTACGAATGGAATTTAGATAGTTTTACAGAGCGTCATATTTATAATTTAGTTCATACGATGTTAATGTACTCCACAATTTGTAAGGCAAATGGTAATACTGATAAAGCTATAGCTAAAATGATTGTAGCTGGCTTTACTGGACAACTTAAAGGTTGGTGGGATAACTATTTAACCCAATCTAATAAAGATGAAATTTTTAATGCTGTTAAAATTGAAAGGTCGAGTAATAACACAGAAAATGTTGTTTACACCCTAATTGTCACTATAATAGAACATTTTACAGGAAGATGGACTAATAATTCTGAACATATTAGAACTTTATTAAATGGTCTAAAATGTTAGAGTCTCACCTCATTTAGATGGTATAAAGATACATTTTTATCTAGAGTCTTAGAACTCCCTGAGTCTAATAGCTCACATTGGAAGTCAAAATTTATAGATGGTCTTCCTTCATTGTTTACTGAGAGAGTTAGAAAAACTCTTAAGCAAAATAATCCTAATATTGATTATGATAAGTTTACCTATGGTAAGTTAATAGGAACATATATACAAGAAGGTTTAAATTTTTGTAACGAAATTAAGTTAAATCAACAAATAAAACGTAATAATATTACTAAAAGAAAACAACTTGGTCAATTTTGTGGTCAATTTGGTATGGAAATTCCTAAACCAGTTAATAATCAATCTAAAGATAAAAAAACTGAATATTATAAAAAGAAAAAATATAGAAAATGTTCTCATAAAAAGGTTAGAGAAAAGAATGAGAAAATAGAAAAAGTAATAAAAAAACTTTATAAAAAGTTTAAAAAATATGGTGCCTATTATAAGTGTGGTAAGGTAGGTCATTACGCTGATAAGTGTAAAATGAAGTCTAAAATTAATAGTTTAGACATTGATAATAATATAAAAGATGTGTTGTCTAAATTAATGCTTAATTCTGATAGTGAGGATGAAATGTCTTCTTCTTCTTCTAATGAGGACTCCTAAAATGAATATTTTAATAGTTCTAGTTCTAAATGTGAACCTTGTCAAAAAGGTGAGTCTTGTGCTAATACAAATAGGACTAGTGACAAATCTGATAGTAAAGAATTATATAGGTTAAGATCACAATTTAGTGAATTAAATGTTATTAATAATGATAATACTATGGAATTTTTAAAATTAATAAAAGATACAATTTTAAGATCTAAAATAATTGATCAAATTGAAAATACTCCTTCATCATCTAGATTTGAAGAGTTTGTGTCTAATAATGGTAATAATGAACCTTATTCTATGTCTGACGTTTTTGAAATGTTAGTACATAGAAATAAAAATAATACTCCTACTTCTGTTAATGATTTAAAATAGGAAGTTAATAATTTAAAAACTGAAATAATTGAAATTAAAAGAAATAATGTATTTCTAGAAGATAGGCTTAGAAAACTTGAAATAGTTCAAGGTAAACAGGTAATACATAGAATAGAAAACATATTTGATAGTTTTTCTGGTTTTGATAATATACAAAATGATAATTTCCTTTCTAAATTAGAAATGGTTACTTCATAGAAATGGCTAATAAAAATAAACCTTTTAATAGATAATAGGTTTTCAAAAGAATTAATTGCTTTGGTTGATAATGGTGCTAACTTGAATTGTATTCAAGAAGGATTAATCCCTACTAGGTATTTTGAAAAAACTTCTCATACTTTACGTTCTGCAAATGGAGAAAAACTTGATATAAATTTTAAATTGTCAAAGGCTTTTGTTTGCAAAAATAATATTTGCATTCCTTTGAGTTTTTTATTGGTTAAAAATATTTCTAACCAAAGTATTCCTGGAACACCCTTTTTAAAGAAAATATTCCCTTTAAAAAAGGTAGATCAAAATGGTTTTATAGGAACTTTTGAAAACAAAGATTTGCATTTTCAGTTTATAACTAAACCTTTTTCTAAAATTCTTAATCGCATAGAAGATATAATAAAGGCTAAAAATAATCAGATTAATTTTTTAAAACATGAAATTATTAGTCTTAGTATAGATGAACAACTTAATAATCCTAAGTTGAAAGAAAAAATTGCTTTTCTTGAAAATCATTTCTCTTTGTCTATTTGTAATGATCACCCTAATGCTTTTTGGAATAGAAAAAAGCATATAGATGATTTGCCTTATGATGATAGCTTTAATGGTAATATCCCTACTAAAGCTAGGCCATATCAAATGAATTCTGAATATTTAACTTATTGTAAGAAAGAAATAGAATCTTTATTACAAAAGGGTTTAATAAGGGCTACTAAATCACCTTGGTCTTGTACTGCATTTTATGTTAATAAACATAATGAATAAGAACATGGTGCTCCTAGGTTAGTAATAAACTACAAACCACTTAATAAAGTTTTAAAATGGATTAAATATCCTATACCTAATAAAAAGGATTTGCTTGATAGGCTGTTTGATGCTAATATTTTTTCTAAATTTGATTTAAAATCTAGATATTGGCATATTCAAATTTTAGAAAACGATAGGTTTAAAATCAATTTTAATGTTCCTTTTGGCCAATATGAATGGAATGTCATGCCATTTGGTCTTAAAAATGCTTCTTCTGAATTTCAGAAAATTATAAATGATATTTTTAACCCGTATAGTAATTTTATTATTGTCTATATTGATGATATTCTTGTATTTTCTAATACTATAGAAAATCATTTTAAACATCTCAATATTTTTAAACAAGTTATAATTAATAGTGGACTTGTTATTTCTAAAACAAAAATGGTTTTGTTTCAATCTAAAATAAAATTTTTAGGTCATTTTATAGAAAAGGGGAAAATAATTCCTATTAATGGAAGTATAGAGTTTGCTTCTAAGTTTTCTGATAAAATTACTGATAAAACATAATTACAAAGATTTTTGGGTAGTCTTAATTATATTTCTGCTTATTATAAAAATCTTGCTGATGATACTGCAATTCTTTATGATAGATTAAAAAAGAATCCTAAACCATGGAGTAATAGTCATACTAGTGCTGTTGTTAGGATTAAAGCAAAAGTTAAAAACTTACCTTGTCTAATGCTTTCTAACCCTAATTGGGATAAGGTTATAGAAACAGATGCCTCTGATATAGG
The DNA here is from genome assembly GCA_014898725.1 of Jacaranda copaia. NCBI lineage: Eukaryota > Viridiplantae > Streptophyta > Magnoliopsida > Lamiales > Bignoniaceae > Jacaranda > Jacaranda copaia. The sequence continues at coordinate 686,396 of JACGDI010005772.1, forward strand.
ATACGGAGGAATTTTAAAACAAATTAACCCTAATAATAAACAAGATATTCTTGTTAGGTTTGGTTCTGGAAAATGGAATAATAGCCAAAAGAATTATGCTACTGTTGCTAAAGAAATCTTTGCAGTTGTTAAATGTGTTTTAAAATTTCAAGATGACTTATATAATCAATCTTTTGTTATTGAAATTGATTGCCAATCTGCACAATTTATGTTTAATAAAGATTTTAAGCATGATGTTTCTAAACAAATGTTTGCACGGTGGCAAGCTTATTTAGCCCCGTTTGATTTTAAAATAATATATAAAAAGGGAATTGATAACAGTCTCCCTGATTTTCTCACTCGTGAATATTTGCAGGACCAATGATACCTCATAATAGAGGAGGTGGGAGAAATCCTTTCTCTAATAGAGGAGGAAGAAGTGGTAACAGTTTGCAGAATTAGGTTAAATTAGGTTCTTCCCATACAAATGATCCACTGTTTGCAGAATTTTTACAGTTCAAACAGTAGCAGGAAAGTAATAAGACTTTTCCTTTGAGCTCATCAGTTCTTTCTCAACCTGAAGGATCTAATAACAATCCTTCAAAGCCCTCTTTTGTTGATATTGCAATTAATACTGCTACACCCCAGGATGAGGATGCTCTATCCACTTTTGAAACGAAAGATCATAAGGATTTAATAATGATCCTTGAATATAATGATCTTAAATGGAAACAAGATCCGTGGCTAATAATCCAACGGTATTTGGATACTATCTCTTATACTGTTGAATCTTATAGACCCGGGTCATACTATGAGAATATTCTCATAACAACAGGTTCTTGTAAAATTTCACACATCTTCCCTAGTTCACAAGACAAATTTGTTTTTAATTTTAGTAAAATAATAATTAAGAAAATAATTTTTGTAGAAGAGTGGGGAATCTCTTCTTTTAAAGAAAAGGAATTTATAACCAAGGAAAGCAAATTGCTTTTTAAGTTTAATTTCTGGGATTATATCCAGGCTTTTCATAAAGTTTTCTTATATGAAAATCCCAGGAAAAAACATACTTGGTTCATAAAGATTTGTCCTGAAGTGTTTAAGCATAATATTCCTAATTGGTTTTTAAGTTGGTGGAAATCTCATGGCCCAACTTCTCTTCTTCTTCCTGAGCAATTTAGACAGGCGTTTGACAAATGAGTCAATTGTTCTCTAAAAATCAAGGAGGCAGAAGCTAAGAACCAAATGGTGATCAATAAAGCTTCCATATTCTTTTTCATGGAATTCTCTATCCTATGGATCTGGAAATGGGTTCCAGAAATTGATTTTTCTCCAGAGGATAATATCCCATGCCTTTATAGGGTTTATTATATAAAATGGTCGAATAAAATGCTTCAGATTGATAAATCCACTGGCAAGATAGAAGGTTAGGAGACTTTAGATAATATTTTTAAAGTAATTGAAGATTATTCTAAATCTGCAGTAAAGAATAAACAACAAGAAGCGTCATCAATTTTGGGCAAAGATTTTGAGAAGATCAATATGCGCAAGGGAAAGATTTCCAAAGCAGAATTGTTAAAGGAGTTTCTTAATATGATCCAAGAAGAATTTAAAGATCAAATTGCTGAGGATGATGAAGATATCTCATCTGCTGGAAATGAAGAAGAAACAGTTTCAATGGAGACCTCTTCTAAAGCTGATAAGAATCCTTATGGCGATCTGTACCAGGACGCGCAAGATCCAAATGATGATCTTCAAGACCTTGATGAAATGATGGCATCATTAAGGCGTGAAAATGAAGAAAAGCAATTATGATGTGAGTGGTGAAAGCCGTCACAATTGTTGAAAAATTATTGTAATAGGACAAAAACAGTTGTCTGATTGATTGACAGACACTGTTAATTAGCTTTTACTTTTTACCGCTACAGATTCAAAAATTTTGAAATCGGTATAGTATTCTTCTTTTTGCTTTTTACTATTCGAACTTTAGGATAATATTTTCAAGTCCACAATAGTTCTCCTTTTCTTTTCTATTTAAGAGCCTCAAATTGTATAGTTAGGCAGAGACTTTAGAACAATTTTCAGAGTTTTATTTTCTGCTGCTTTGTAATTACTTTAGTGTATTCTGTACATTTTTGAATTTTCTAAATTAATTGAAGTTGATTAAAGTTTCATACCTGCAGTGCTGAGGTCCTCTAAGGTATACTTATTTTCTTTTCTTTTATTAATTTGTGTGTATACCCTAGCCTAATGGAAGGCTAAGGAACTTTGTGTTAAACAACTATGAGTTAGATACTTTCTCTAACATGTGGCCATTTTAGAATAGGCTTGTGTTGAAGAGTTTGGATTTTGAATTGGATTATCCAAGCAGGTTTCATAATTTAACAGTTTTCCATGTACCTCTTAGATTGCCCTATTTGTTGCCTGCTGAGCCATGTGGAAGGCGTTAGGATGTTGTGTTGGGGTGTATGTCTGGAAGCATGAGTTGACTGTTGAATAGTTGAGTAATTTATTTCCTGTGAATCAACTATATGTTGTTGTTTGTGAATCTATTTGAAATCCAGTCATCCCTTATAAGATCCTGCCCCCTTATGGTAATAATATTTGTTTTAAATATTAAATTTTTTCTTTGTTTTCTAAAAAATAGAAATTAATTAATAATTAGTAAAAATATAGATATAAAAAATTAAAATAAAATAATCCAAATATATTAAAATAATGTTACGTATATTAAAAATTAAAATAATATAAAAAGTAAAATATTGAAATGAAGAAAAGAAATAATATTTGAAGTGCTATATTTTTAGGTGTCATTTTTATATATATGGTAAAATGGATTTGAAGTAAATTAGGATGGAGATGGCTTTATAACTGTATTCCATGCGAAACCGTGCCAAATTATAGTGCCCCACCCCAATGGCCCCAATAAATTTTTCTCTGTAAACACGAAGGTACAACTGAACTCCCTGTTTCTTTATTATACGGAAAGATATTATATTCTGCGTTCATTAATGTTGTCGTGGTGGGTTATGCATACATATAGGGAGCGAAATCCAAGAAGGGGAAAGGGGCTGGCTTTGGGAGAGGACGTCAGATCGGCGCTGTTGGGGCGTGGGGAAGAAGAAGAGGTCGAGACGGTGTCGAAAATGGGAGGTGCAGAAGCTAACAACGTCGCGGCGGACTCCTGCCCTGGCTTCGGCAGAAGGGTCCATTCTGATGACCATTTGGCCGTTGAAATTCCAGACACTGCTCATCAAATCAGCCAAGGTTTTTGGCTCTATTTTCTCTTTTTTGGGGCGGGAGGGAATTAGTTTTCGTTCCACTTTTTTTTCAATATTATTTTCTGATTTTTGGGATTTGGCTTATGTCATTTCTTTTGGATTCGTTGCGTGCAGTTTTTATTGAAATTGGTTACGTTTGTTTTCTATTTTCCGAATAGAATCGAAGTTTTCTTGTCTGTGAGGAGCTGCTTTGTCATACGTTATATGACTGGGTCGAACATCTGTTGTATAATGAGGTCAAAGCATTGATGTGTTTCTTTCTTTTTTTATGATAAATACCGAAGTAATTTATGTGGGTAAGTTTGACGTTAAATATTTAGTTTTTCAGTCTGATTTGCTAATAAGAAACGAAGTTCTGTTGTCAATGCTTTTAACTTTTATATACCCGAATGTGTGAGGAATGGGTTGGCGAAACCTTCTGGATTCCGAATTAAGTTCTCTAACAGTTTCATATGTGTATTGTCTTCTTTGGGTTGTATCTTAGTACTTAGATCACTACTTTTGTTGATTTCAATCAATTTCTGGTTTGGAAAGGAGGGGGAAGCAACCTCACCTTATAACCACGACTCCATTGGTGAATGCCAAATTTCCCAATTTGTATCCCACTTTAGTGATTCAAGTTCATCATCCATTTCTGGTGTCTTGAAATAATATGTTATTCATTCTATTATTTGAAGCATTATGGGCTTAATTTAACTGTTATGTAAATGCAGACTCATGGTTTCAAGTGGGATTTGTTCTTACAACTGGGATAAACAGTGCCTATGTGCTGGGATATTCTGGCGCTATCATGGTTCCATTGGGTTGGATTGGTGGTGTGGTTGGACTAATTTTAGCAACAGCCATATCTTTGTATGCAAATGCCTTAGTTGCCAAGCTTCATGAATATGGAGGAAGGAGGCATATCAGATATAGAGATCTTGCAGGATTTATATATGGTAATAGTAAATAAAACAGTGTGAAAAGAAATTGAATCCCATTAATTATGAAATGAATCTAATCCTCGTTCTTGCTGCTTAGAACACTGTGATGAAATATTGGTTTGCTAAGTGAGGATTTGGTTGCTGTAGGTAGAGAAGCTTATAGACTTACATGGGCACTGCAGTATGTGAATCTCTTCATGATCAATGTCGGATATATCATTTTAGCTGGCAGTGCTCTTAAGGTACAAAATTTCTTTTGTTCTCCCATTTTTCTTTATCTAACTCCTAGCAAGATAGATGAAACCTTTTGTAGCTACAATGAGAATTTATTCATCCTTATGATTCAGCAACAATAGCAAGATTGCTTCTGCTAACTCCTCAACTACCTGTGAACTCTTGGGACTATGGTGTTTATTCTGCTATGAACTGTGGAAGATATCAGCTGAAGCTTCCCAGCAAAAATCTTAAGACTTGGGTGATTTTTTCATTCAGTTAATACTTAACATTATATGCAGGCTATGTATATTCTTTTCCGAGATGACAATTACATGAAGCTTCCATACTTCATTGCAATAGCTGGGCTTGCATGTGGTCTTTTCGCCATTGCTGTACCTCATTTGTCAGCACTGCGGGTTTGGCTGGCATTCTCAACATTGTTTAGTCTGGTGTACATTGTCATAGCATTTGCTCTGGCCCTTAAAGATGGTACAGCATCCTCTTAACTCAGCTGAAAGGAAGTCATGTTAGCTTACAAATAGAACTATAAGGAAACTATTTCTTTTATCTAGCTTGATCAAATATTTAAAACATACCTATACCTAGGAGTTGAATAAAACTGACTCCCCATACACCTGCTCTTTTCAGATTGAGTATCATGCTCTATCTATTTTCATACTGATGCTTTCCTATTTGCAAATTAACTTAAGTGACATTGTTTTCAAAATCTATACATTGTCGGTCTATGTGCCCGGGATTTTTTCTTTTTTTAACTTTTTTTCTTTTTTGGGCTTGAGTGGGGTTGGGATTGGGAAGGGTAGTTGTTTGGGAGCAGTGGCAAGCTAGTAAACTTTCAAGCCTTTTCTCCATAAAATTACTTAAGTCACAGATAACTGTTCTATAGGTGATGAAGCAGTTTTGTTTTATCCGGTCCTGTCAGAAAGTGCTTGGTTGAGTTTGGACATCTTAAATTGACATCTGGATTTAAATTGGAACATGTCACATATCATTTTGCTAATGTACACTATGCAAGTAGTGGGAAAGTGAAAGGAGTGAAAACAAAGAATTAGTGAAGAGTGAAAAAGTCGAGAAAAAGCAATATTTCTATATATTATTTAATTAATAAGTAAATTTAATTAATTTATATGTTATTCAATAAATGCATTATATAGTTATAACATAAATAATTTGAGAAATGTGCCATCATTCTGAAATTTTTCTGGAGGTTGGAAAATATTTCTGGAAATAGTATAGGGAGGTGAAATTTCCAATGTCAAGAATTATCAGACTTGTTTAGAACTAGAAACATTGGTATTTGGTTAAAAGGCTGATCTAAGCTATGTGGAAACCAAGGGTAAATTTCATTATTACTGTACTTTGTTGTTCTGGAATTCAAGATGCTCCATTTCTCATGACAAAAAGGATTATACATCATTATTCCTTCTCATATAATTTACCCACAACAATATTCTCCATTGCAAATAATCTTTTATCTGTTACACCTCTATTCTGCTCTAAATAAGCTTTACTAGTTCGGTATGTTGTAATCATGTAATATCAATTTTCAGCTTCTTTTTCTCTGTGTTAATTTTTTTCTGAGTACATCATGCATTTTCACAGGCATTGAAGCTCCTCCCAGAGATTATAGTATTCATGGATCAAAAACAAGCAGGATTTTTACAACTATTGGTGCATCAGCAAATCTTGTTTTTGCCTTCAATACCGGAATGCTTCCGGAAATTCAGGTACCATAGAAATCTGAGATACTTGAGATCAATGACATGCTTTATGAATATTTTTACATAGCAAATGTTGCTGATGCTTTAATAATCAGCTTTTGTAACTTTTGGCTCCTTCTCATGCAGTGGCTGATTTCATGCATGTAATTTATCTTGAAGAGTCATGGAAATGAATACCCTGCTCTCACTTGATTCATTTTGTTTTGTTGTAAAGTTATCACTAATTACTTAGTAGTTTATGTTTGTTTGCTCTTATTACAAACATTTTTAAGAATAGGTGGTAGTTTGAGTACCTTGAACTACCTCGAACTACCTTGAATATATTCAATGACTCCTATTCTTTAGAAGAGCATGAATGAATACTCTTTTTTCTTTTCTGGCTCATAATCTTTATAGTAATTGGTTTCTTGCTGATCGACTACTCACTGTCGGTTCATCTTCTTGACAGGCAACAGTGAGACAGCCAGTTGTTGTAAACATGATGAAAGCTCTGTATTTTCAGTTCACAGTTGGAGTTGTGCCAATGTATGCAGTTACATTTGTTGGATACTGGGCATATGGATCCAACACATCAACCTACTTGCTGAACAATGTTGATGGTCCCATTTGGTTGAAGGCACTGGCTAATATTTCGGCTTTCTTGCAGACTATCATTGCTTTGCATGTATGTAATCATTATCATCATCCTTATTTATAATCTTCACTACTATTATAAATTTGTCCGTCCAAAATGATTTTTAAGATTCTCCTGTTTATTGAGGAAAAATATATGTTTCTTCATTCTTTTATGATCACACAACATACTAACTTGCAGAAGCACCATCTGCTGCTCCTTTCAGATCTTTGCAAGTCCAATGTACGAGTATTTGGATACCAAGTACGGAATTAAAGGAAGTGCTCTAGCTTTACATAACTTGTCTTTCAGAATTCTAGTGAGAGGAGGTTACTTGGGGATAACCACCTTCGTTTCAGCCTTGCTGCCATTTTTAGGAGATTTCATGAGCCTTACGGGGGCCCTCAGCACATTCCCCCTCACATTCATTCTTGCTAACCACATGTATCTCATGGCTAAGAAACACAAGCTTACTTCTCTGCAGAAGAACTGGCATTGGCTTAATGTATTTTTCTTTGGTTGCATGTCTGTTGCAGCCGCAATTGCTGCCATGAGGCTCATAGCTGTAGATTCCAGTTTTTACCATGTTTTTGCTGATTTATAACGCTCTATTATTTAGAGGGGCATCTGTGTAATATCCATTTTTATCAAGATGTAAGTTCAATTATTATTTTTAGTTTATTACCCAACTAGTTGTGGAACAAAATCTTTCTTTCTCTGTTTCTTTTTGAATAATTATCTTTGTTTAGGGAATTGTAGGTTATGTTTCCTCAAAAAATATATATTTATTTTTCCCCCAAAGCATAAAAATTGGTTTTCCCAAAATATCTTCTCATGTCTTTTATTATCCTTAAAATTTTCTCATTTTTCTAATATATAAATATTATATATATATTTAATTATTATTCTTACAATTAAAAAAATTACTCAATTTTATTTTTATTTCAAAAACTCAACCCAAAAGTATTGATTTAACTATTATGGCAAAAAATGTCTCCTCCAACAACATAATCAAAAATTCATTATATACCTAACATAACTTTCACATTCTCCAATTCCATTTCCAAGATTCATATCCACAAAATGCATATCATAATCAAACATAAGACATAACCAAACATTACCTTAGGGTTTGTTTGGTTTTATTTGCAATTTTAGTTTTCATTTTCATCATTTTTAAAATTTAAAAAATTAGTTAGTAAAAATGAATTTGTATATAAATGGATTGTTGGAAAAATAATGATTATATTGGGTTTAGTAGGTTGTATGTGGAAAAGGATGGAAATAATAAAATAAAGAGAGAAGATATATGAGTTATTAGAGATTGTATTTTGAAAATAAAAATAAAAATGATGTTAGGTGAAAATATATAAAATATGATGTGTTTTTATTCTCAAATAATAGAAAATGAAAAAATGGGGTATGGACAGACCTGTTTGGTTTTAATTCTAGAACTCATTTCCATTTTCAGCCAATTTAAAAATTGGAAAGATAGTCATAATTTTGAAATGGAAATGAAAATGTATTTGGGTGAATTATTGGAAAGTAATTATTAGAGTAGATATAGGGTTGAAAAGATAGTTTATTAATATTTTTTTATGTTTAAAAAAATTATTTTTTAAAAATATATGTATATTTGATTAATTTTAAAATAATAGTGGGTACATTATGTCAAATAAAATTTTAATTTGATTGATGTGATAATAGAATAATAGGGTAAGTTTAGAAACAATTTGAAAATGAAAAAAATGAATAATTTGAGTAAAAATAAGGAGAAAGTGCTAATTTTCATTTTTGTGGTTTTTGAGTGGAAGTTAAAATGGGTGTCAGAAATAAAACCAAACACCCACTTAACTAATGACTTTTTTGGGAGAAATTATGGTCTAAATTAATTTTTGTGGTTCCTTATATTTGATTAGTTTCGCAATCTCAAACACTTTATATATAAGTTTGAGTTATTTCTACTGAATTGATGCTCAAAAAATAGGTAATGTTGGAATGCAAGCCAAAACACATATCAAGATAAAACTCAAAAATTCAAGCTTTGGGTTGAAAATTTTGAATTCGACCAAGATATGACTCAAAAACTTTTAAGTCATATTTTGTTAGAATCTCTTCTTTATTTGATTTTGATTATGTCTATTTTACATAAATTATTTTATTAAATATGTCAATATAATTGTTTGATTTATATCTTCAGAATAAAGCAAAAAGCCGGAAGAAAGTTGGAATAATACTAACCATGATTATGCAGATTTTATTTAAGGGAAGTTACCGTTGGGAAGCAACAAAGAAAGTTGATTGCCTGTAGCGAAATTCTGGTATCAATTCAGACAACTTTTGTTTGGAAAGAATTCACAACACTTACTGTACTTAAAATAAGACTTGTTACATCGGAAGATGGTGAGTATCTTTGCCTAATAAATTTACAGAAAATATCTATTTTCTTAAGATTAGTATATCTTCAAATTATTGTTATAGACTAGTCAAGTTGGTTATTGTTGCTAGCAAGGTGTTGAGGGATCAATCTTGACGATTGTAATTTTGCACTAATCCTTTATTTGAGTAAAGTGTAGGTTAAAACCCTAACTCTAGTGGCTTAGGTAATGGAGTATGCTTGCGGAACCATTATAAATCTATTGTGTGACACCTCACTTAGGATAACCCCTAAGTTGAGATATCACTTTGATTCAAACTTAAATCTAACCCTTAAGACAAACAATAGGGCCCATAAGAAAATTTTCAAAATTCATCAACGACAACAACATGCTTTGACTTAACAAAGTTCTACAAAATTACTACATACATGCCACAGGTCATCCCATAGCACTTAACATAATATATATATGCTGCAACTCCATAATTCAAACTTAACCTGTCACAACATTTCTAATTCATAACAAAATATCTAAGTGAACCCATAAGCACACATAACACCTATTCTATTACAAAATATATTATCTAATCTAAGCCTAAAGTCCATGTTTGTCACCTAACCGTGTCTGGCAACATCAAGAATAATACAAGAGAGTAAGTCCAAAAAACTTAGTGAGGTATAAATTCAGCAATAGATAAGAAGGGCTTTGTCAAAGAGAAAAACAATTCTACAGACTATATACTAACAAGATAACACAACCAGAACATGAACATATTAGGATACAAGCATTATCAAATACAACAAATAGGAATCTCTCACTCCTTATGACATTTTCAAATTCCAGGCTACTAATTTGGGAGTTGTTACCTTTGGTTTGAACGGCCTAACCAGCTCAACCGATTTACTACGGAAGGTATCGTTATTGGCCAACTATACCAATTTACTATGGGAGGTATTACCATCGGCTCGTTTAGTTCAATATTAGCCCGATTTAGACTAGGAAGACTACAATATCCTTGTTGCTCCATGAGCAGAATACAAACAAAAAAAATATAATCAAAGTAAAATAAACCCAAGTAATATGTGTAGTCCAACAAATCATAACATAACATGTATATCAAATTCTCCTTATTCCAACCAAACTGAACTTACCCCAGCATGATAGCTTGGTACAAACTTACACAAGCATGATGGCTTGGTACAAACTTACCCAAGCATGATAGCTTGGTACATAACTTACCCAAACATGATGACTTGATACATAACTTAACCAAACATCACAACTCGATACAAGGAAAATGCAGATAAGGCAAATCAATAACATACATAACAAGCTTAAATAAGCTAACAAGACCAAATAAGCAATAAGCAATATGAAATCAAACTGATCGATATCAAACAAGACAACAAAAGTTTTAGGCATTAGAACAGATATGCTAAGCTCTTATTAGAAGCACAATCAATGAAACAACCCTCACAGGGGTATACATATTAACTAATGGATAACAAACAAGATCTCAAGCAAATCATAGATTTCCACTAACTAAGGTGCAGTTACAGTTCAAAAACTAGTTTAACCCTCTCAGGGGTTTATCACAATGATAGATAGGCATAAGCCAGTGCGAGATTAGTAGACCCTCATAGGGGTTCATAAGACGAATATTAGAAGGGGTATACAAAGCAAGTACTAAATTGATAGATCCTCACGAAGAACATAAATCACGAAGATAGCTTACTTCCCGAAAGAACAAATAGTTTAGACCCTAACAAGGATACAATAAATAATTAGTAGGCTTATATAGAACAAGTACCAAATCGATAAGCCCTCATAAGAGTTTACGGTACAATAAATATTTAACAATCAAAAGTTCAAATAATAATGGAATTCAGTAATCAAGGATCCATTATTTCCCAGAATAAGAACAACTTAACCCTAACAAGGGTATACAACAAATAATGAACAGGTTTATACAAGTCAAATACCAGAGCAGTAGACTCTTATATTTGTAGCCTCAGAAATATAGTTACAGCTTACTGGTCCGCGGGACCTAACTCCACATCACCTAACTAAAAGAATAGGTTCACTGTCAAAATCCTCATTCAATCTTATAATTAAAATTATATGAATAACAATCTAAAATCGATAATTACTTGGTTAATATGGTAATAAGGTTTGATTCAACATTTTCGTTACAGAATGTGTTAATTATGCTATTATTATGGGAATATTTACGAGGTTCATATTGGTTCTGGTAAAGGAATATAATTAGGTTCTTAATTATATAATTAATATTGCAACGTTACATAAAGTCGATAATAATGGTCCAATTATCCTTAATAACCCAATTTGCCACTTAGGTCTCAAATCCATGAAATTAGGGTTTTCAACACTTAATTAACTTATGTAGACAAGATTATCATGTAATATAATAAATTCAGGTCCACTAAACATATATAATCATACATGCATGTCCCATGTCTTACTTGAAATAATTGCAAGATATATTGAAAATCAAGGAAGAGGTTACAATGTTCAAGTGATTGTGGCTAAAGTAGTCGGGATGAACCACTATCCCTTACAACTAACAGGAAGGCAAATTACCGGATGCCAAAATTAAAACAGAAAATAGTGCTATGCACAATTACAAAAATTAATTGGCATCACACCAATATTGTACAACATGTTTGCATTTACAAAAATATAGCACGGCCTTTGAGGAATATTTTTAAAATGACATCTAGCGTGGTAGAAAGTGTATGGGTACCTTGCAATCAAAATTGGAATGAATTTGTGAAGTCGCCTCCTGTAATTGAAATGCTTCAAAATAGCTATTATCAAAACCATGCATGCAATGTCTATAGTCAATCCAGAATTAGGTCAAAATTCACCCATATAATAAACTATTACGTCTATGCAAACCTCAATCTTCCCAAAAATCTATAATGCAATCATCAAAGAAGACCAACGGCTAAGGATAGACATACCGGACGTGTACATGGGAACTAGTGCATGTAGTTGAAAATTAGACCCAGCAAAAATTCCAGAATCCATACATAATTACAGGCTACTACCATAATTAGGGACAACAACAATTACTTAAATCTAAAGTTGGGGAACTGTAATTCATCCATTCTAAGCATAACTTGAACTTTTTAGGATAGTTGGTGCTCTTCAAAAATCTCAATATTAGGAACTTGACAAGCCTATTTAGCAAGGGAATCTACAATAAAGTTACCTTATCTAAATATATGGGTAAAAGATACGTCCATGATTTGTATGTGATTTTTTATCTTCCCAATAATGTGAGCAAGGCTTCAATAGTGAGATTGATTATTAGTGATGAGATGCATAGTAGCCTGAGCATCAGATTCAATGATTACCTTATGAATATTTCTCTCTTTGCACAGCTCTAAGCGTTTCATAATAGCAGAGAGTTTGGCAAGCATGTTAGAAGCATGTCTAAGAGGAAAAAGGAAAGCAAATATGACTATAATTTCTATCCCTAAGAATTCCAGTTGCCTTTGCTGATCCTAGGTTATTTTAAAAAGCTCCATTTGTATTTAATTTGAAATGGCCTAGGAAGGGAGGACTCCACTTGACCATAATGCTTTTAAGAGGTAGCTGTTCTGAGAAATAGATGTTAAATCGAATTGCTGAAGAGAAATATCCCATCCAATGGCAAGCTTTGAAGAGACCAGCTTTGTGAAGTGTAGAGATATGTTTCTATATCCTCCAAATTACTTTATTAGATGAACATTTGAGGCTTTTGTGCTTAGTGTCATTCCTTGTGCACCATAAAAACCAACACACAAGGATCGAGATAATGCTTTTGATGTGCACCTGTGTATCTACAAAAGATCTAAGTTTCCAAGCTTGAAACAAGAGTGAAATATTAGTAGTATCTAGCATGGGAAAGTGAAAAATAAAGGCAAACAAATTTCAAACTTTTTGAGCAAGCTCACACGAAATAAAAAGATGTGATGTACTCTCAAAATGCTCACAATGTTGACATTTAGATACAAGAACCATACCCTTCTCTTGGAGCTTTTGATCATTAGGAATGAGGTTGCTGAAGAGGTGCCATGCAAAGATAGAGATAGTGGGATTAAGAATTTTGTTCTAGGCCAAGTTATCAAAGGGAAAATGAGGTTTAGACTGTATGAAGTGATGCCATGTGCTCTTGAAAGAAAAATTGCCAAAAGGAGAAAGTTTCCAGAGCATGGCATCTATGGAAGAAAGAAGGATGGAAGTACAGTAGACTCGGTTCACTAAATTTGATGGAAGCACATTCTTCAACTTTCATCCACACCACTCACCATTCTCCCAAAAGATCCCATGTCTTACTTCCTAAAGCATAGTTTTCCATATTACTATATATATCATAATACAAAATCTTAAGAATAACAAAATGGACAAGATATTTAATCCCCAAACTCCAACATTTACCTAAATTTTACATCAAAGCTCAATCATCACAAGGCAACACCATACATGTGTCTACTACTATGAGATGAAGATTCTGTCTAGAAGTTGTTGGACTTCTTTCAAACTGCAGCTGTCAAACTACTACCATATGCCATACTACCACTGGGTTCCACTACTGCTGAAAGGTACGCCTTGTTGTGCTCTATCAAATCCTTAAATTAATTTCAAATTTTGCCGCAGAATCATAGCTCAATTGGCCAAAAAACTCAACTGGGTCTCTCACTTGCCGTCGTCCACTGCCACATCAAATTCTCCTTTGCTAGTGGCCCAAATCCAAAATTGAAGGCACCAATGCGTTCCTCCAGCTGAGCCTATTAAAGCCTATGGCTTGGTTTTCAATTTTTATCATTGGAACTACATCGCTAGCCACAACCTACGAATGCTCACTTTGAGCTTTGAATTTTTGACGTTCCACCGGTAAACTTTAGGGATTTTTAGTACCAGTACATTCAATGTGAAGAGAGAAAACGAATGGTTGGCTTGTTTCAAAGTTTCACCATCTACTAAGAGGAGTTTGCCAGAGAGGAAATGGAGGTTGCATGCGGGGGGTGGAAATGAAAGAAATAAGGGGGGGGGGAGATTTTATATATAAGGAATATTTTTTGAAAATCACGAATTGACCTCTTAGAGTTTTACTTGGCTTTCAATTAAATCCCCTAAAATATGGCTCATATTCAATTCAACCCCTCAACTCCTTAGTACCTGACATTCGCCCAATTAACTGAAAATATTTCCAATGTGATCCTCAAAGCTTTTCAAATGTTGATGAATTACGTTTTCCTCAAATTGTGATTTGACCACAAAACTTTCAATCCTCATGCAATTAAGTCCCTCTTATTCATATTTCGAGCCCTAAAATTTGTCAAACTAATATTTTAATTCAAATCCTTATTTTCTAAACTACCAAATTTAAGGGTTTTTCACATTGTCTCATTTACTATATTACTCTCATTTCTGTTATCTTTGAAAATTTTGTTATAGTTGGAAGTTCCAGTTTATTTTTTTTTTTTGAAATATCTTGCTATAAGTTTTAAAACTTCTTTGAGTCAATTTCCTTTTTGAGATCCTATATTCTTTCAATTGATATCGAAGCCAAGGGCCCATATATATAAATTTTGACAAACTTGAGTTAAAAGATCTTAATAGCTTCTTCTAACTTTGATGCGTATCTAAAAGGTCAATCTCATACTCGTCTTTCTCTATTTGGTGGGACCAACCATTCAATGTGGAAGAATAGGATTAAGACATTTTTCATAGCCTTAGATTATGATCTATGGAGTATTGTCATTGATGGGCCTCTTATTCCAACTAACAAAGGCATGTCTCCAACAAGCAAACTGGAACTTACCATTGAAGATAAGAAGATGCACCTAATGAAGGCAAAAACAAAAATATCTTTTCCAATGTGTTAGTTGAACAGAAATACAATCGAGTTAGCGCATGTACTTCTACAAAAGATATGTGGAACATGCTCCAAGTCACTCATGAAGGGACCTTCCAAGTAAAATTAAAGTGAATTGCTTTGCTTACTTATCGATTGAAATGTTATCTATGAAAACAAGTGAAACAATTAGCCAAATGTATGCTCACTTCATGGAAATAGTGAATCCTATGTTTGTATTAGGGAAAATAGTATCTGAAAGTGAACAGATACAAAAGAATTTAAGATTTTTTCCCAAGGAATGGATCCATAAGGTTATTGCAATTCATGAGGCCAAAAACCTCGAGTAGATGACCATGGCGAATTGATTAGCTCGTTTCTCATGAGTTGACTCTCCTCAGCAATGAAGAAAGCTCTGATATCAAAAATAAGAAAAACATTGATTTTGATGCAAAATAAGGAGATTGGAATGAGGATTCTGGTGATTTAGATGAAGAAATAATCAATGAAGAAATAGCCATGATCACCAGGTGACTGTGACAACTTACCTAAGTTAGAAATCATTTTAGAAAAGACTCTAGACAAATTCCAGAATAAATAATAGAGAATTTCAGAGAACTAAGTAGATTATATGCCACGAGTGCCATGAAATCGGAGATAAAAGACCTAACTATCCGAAATTAAAAAGGAGGCCAAAAGCTAAAAGAAATTTCAAACAAAAATCGATGACCATTACCTAGGATTATTCAAATTAGGACTAGTTTGACAATGAAGAAAAGTATCTCATGACTGACAGACAGGTAACTTTACAATCTAAATTAAGTTCAAGCAATTTTGAATTTGATCATGATTTTGATAAAGATCTTGATATTCACAAGTCCACTACTATGAAAAAATCATAAAAAAAAAATCAGAAGAAAAAAATAGGCTAATTGAGAATAATCAATATCTAGAAAAGAAAATTCAAAATTTACTAGACAGTACTAAAGAGGAAGAACAAAATAGAGTTTAGAAATAAAGAAGCAAAAACATTTGATAAGATAACTTGTAATCATTGCACTAGAACTAATCTATAGCTTATAAATGTCCTATAAAAATAGAAATTGGATTCAAATATATGTGGGTACCAAAATCTAACATTTCAAGACCTAACAAAAAAAGGGGTACCTAAAAACACAAAATCTTGTGTTGCAGGAACCAATCAAGAAAGCAGTTCAAATGGACTTATGATATCTGGACAGTAGATATTCCAGACACATGACAAGAAACAAATTAATTTTTGCTAAACTTCAAGAGTACAATGGAGGAAGTGTACTATTCACATATAATACAAAAGGTAAAATCATTGTCAAAGGAATAGTAGGTAACAAAGATGGAACTTCCATTGAAAATTTTTGGCTAGTAGATAGGTTAAAGCATAATCTTCTTAGCATAAGTCAATTATGCAACAATGTTTACTAGGTACATTTTCAACCTTCTCAATGAGTGGTAACTAAGCATGAGAAAACTATTTTCACTGCTATTAGAGAAAGAAACATATACTACATAAATTTAGAAGATCTATCCAAACAAAATGTTGAATGTTTAGTTGCCACTAATAGGTCTTGCTAGACATAGCATAGGTGTCTAGGTCATGCTAACATGAAACTTATAAACAACTTAGTTAAAAAGGATTTAGTCAAGGGCATCTCTAAAGTTAAATTCACAAAAAATAGAATTCGTGATGTATTCATATGAGGCAAACAAATAAAAATATCCTTTAAATTGATAAATGACATTACATCTTACAAACCTTTGGAACTTCTCCATCTTGATCTATTTGGATCCATGAAGATATAATCAATTGGAGGAAATAAATATGTGTTTGCAACAGTAGACAACTTCACTGCTTTACTTGGGTACAATTCCTCTCACATAAAAATAAAGCCTTAAGTTACTTCATCACCCTCATGAAAAACCTTCAAAATGAAAAAGGTTATATGATTAAAACCATCAAAAGCAACCATGGAATGGAATTTGATTACCACGGATTTGCTATTTTCTGTAATGAATTTGGTTACACTTGCAATTTTTTTGCTCCAAAAATACTCTAACAAAATGGGGTAGTTGAAAAAAAGAATAGAGTTCTACAATAAATGGCTTGAATAATGTTGAACGACTATGACCTTCCCCAATTCCTTTGGGTGGAAGCTGTAAGCACAGCCTACTACGTTATCAATAGAGTCTTCTTGAGGCCCTTTATCAAAAAGACTCTTTATAAACTCTGGAAAGGTATGATATCTAATATCTCTTATTTTCATGTATCTATATACAAATATCACATTTTGAATGATAGAGAACATCATGCCAAGTTTGATTCCAAATATGATGAAAACATATTTGTTGGTTACTCAACAAATAGTAAAGCTTATAGGGTTTTCAATAAAAGAAAAGGGATAATACAAGAATCTATACATTTAGTACTTGATGAAACTAGCCCTTTATTGGCTAAGGACACCTTAAGCATAACAACTACAAGTTTTGACCAAGTTATAGAAGTGCTATAGCAAGAAGGCAAAGCAAAATTGGCAAAAACTTAGAATATTGCTGAGCCAATTTCAACTACCAGTTGGACTTTCAAAGAAGATAGAGGAGAACGAGTTAGAAAAGTCAAACATGTAGCAAGTCTTCCAACAAACAATATCATTGGAGATCCAGCAGCTAGAATAACTACAAAGTTTAAATCCAAAAACAATTATTCCCAATATTTTGACCAAGTGTTTTTATCCAATGCAGAACCTAGCAACATAAATGAGGCTTTAAGTGATGAATCTTGGGTTAATGCTACGAAAGAAGAGCTTTATCAATTTGAGAAAAATCAAGTATAGATCGTAGTTAAAAGACCCGATGATCATTCTATAATTGGAAATAAATAGGTCTTTCAAAATAAAATGAATGAACAAGGTAATGTTGTTAAAAACAAAGCAAAGCTTGTAACCAAAGGGTACTCTTAACAAGAAGGCATCAACTATAATGAAACCTATGCACCTATTGCAGGTCATGAATCAATCCATATGTTTTTAGCATATGCATCACATAAAAACTTTATGTTGTTCCAAATGTACGTCAAGAGTGCCCTTTTACGTGGTTATTTAAAAGAAGAAGTTTTTGTGGAACAACCCTTAAGTTTTAAAAAACTCAAAATTTCCAAACGATGTTTTCAAATTCTCAAAAGCTTTTTATGATTTAAAACAAACACCTAGAGCATGGTATGATGTTTAAGCACTTTGCTAATATCAAACGTTTTTGCACATGTGAAATGGATACCACTGATTTCACAAAAACTTCAAAGGTCACTTATTACTTGTTAAATTATATATGGATGATATAATTTTGGGAGGAACTCTAAAAGAACTTTGTGATGAATTTGCATCATGCATGAAAAATGAGTTAGAAATGAGTTTTAGGAGTGTGTTCCTATGGCATCTTTTTCCAAATTGGAACTTGACTTTGAAAGAAACAGTATTGATGAATTAATGTACCAGGGCATGATTGGAAGCTTGCTATACCTAACTTCTAGTTGACCAAATATAATATTCACAACTAGTCTTTGTGCATGGTTTCAAGGATAGCCTAGGAATCTCATCTCAAGGTCATCAAATGGATTCTTCAAATGAATAGTCAACTATGGTATTTTGTATCCTCACTCTAAGACCTTTAACTTGATTGATTTTTCTAATGCTAACTATGTAGGGTGTAAAATTGATCTAAAAAGTACATCTAGAACTTACTAATTTCTTGGAACTTGTCTTGTAAATTGGTGTAGCAAAAAACAAAGCGTAGTCGCCATGTCAATGACTGAGGGCAAATACATGGCACTAAGTAATTGTTGCTCACATGTATTGTGGATAAAATAAACTTTTAGCGGTTTTAGATTAAACTTCTCTTGCATTCCCATTCATTGTGGCAAACAAGGAAAGTGGACTACTTGTAGCGAAATTCTAATATCAATTTAGGAAACTTTCATTTGGAAAGAATTCACAACCTTTACTGTACTTAAACTAAGACTTATTACACTAGAAGATGATGAGTATCTTTGCTCAATAAGTTTTACAAAAGAAATTTGTTTTCTCGAGATTAGTCTCTCATCAAATTATCGCTATAGACTAGCTAAGTTGGTTATTGTTGCTAGCAAGGTGTTGAGGGATCAATCTTGGCTATTGTACTTTTGTACTAATCCTTTCTTTGTGTAAAGTGCATGTTAAAATCCTAAATCTTGTGGCTTAGGTAGTGGAGTAAGTTTGCCGAACCACTATAAATCCATTGTCTCATATACTATATTACTCTCTATTTCTATTATCTTTATAACTTCAATATAGCTGGAAGTTTCAATTTATCATTTTTTTGAAATATCTTGCTATGACTTGTCAAACTCCTTCGAGCCAATTTCCCTTTTTGGGATCCTATATTCTTTCATGTTTGAATTGAAAGAATTGAATTCTTAAAAAGTTTTACTCCTAAAGATTTTGGATCAATTTAATATTGAAAGAAATTCTAGTCATCATCACAATTGAAATAATAATCAAAATGATTATAATGATATGAAGTTTCATAGTAATTAAATAATTTTCCATTGCTAATGCTTTGCTTATTAATTTGATAGCTTTAGCTTCAAAATTATTCAAATAAATCATGATGTGTCATTCAATTAGTTAAGTGATTTTCTTAAAATTTGATTCCTCTTGTGATATTCTACAGATATCAATCATAAATCATATCATAACAAAAGAAAATATATTTGATAGCATGTTTTGCAATAAATTTGGAGTTCATTTGCTTATTTTGATGTTGTATGATAAATATATAATTCAACTTAATCTCAATATTTGATTTATTTTTAGAAGTCTTTGATACAGTTATGATTTAACATGCATTTAACACCAAATTTGGCTTATATTTTTGAAATTAAGTTGGAAATAAGTTGTGATTTATCAAATAGAATAGTCATACCAAGCAAATAATTAAAATTGAATATTAAGTTATTTAAATTATATAGACAAACATTAGATAAGTTATACAATATTTCACTATTTATCCTAATTATATGTATCATGCCTAACTTAAATATACCAAACAAACTAGTTTTTGATTGAAAGTTCAAGAATTGTTCTTTAATTTTTTATCCCACGGGACTTTTAAATATGTTCTTACTACTTGTGACATCATATTATGTCCTACAAATTAGTGTTCCACAAATAATAAGAGAAGTTTTAAAATTGATGTCTTTTAATTTTAGTCTCAATGTAAAAGAAGACAAAGGACCTACTTTCAATAAATGGGACAATGTCTGAAGCCTAAAACATGATAAGGATTCAAATGCAAATAATGACACGTGTTTGAATATATTTGGCCAATCCAACAAAATTAGATTTTGGGCGCGTATGTGTATTTAACCGAAATAACGAACCAAAAACCGAGAAAAAAATATTACACTAAGATATTCCCATGTCGTTCTGCTGATTCTACTCCAGGAGATAAGATACTTACCAATTCCCATACACTCGATCTCCAAAACCCACAGTTTCCCATCAAAAATTGAAGCTAAACCCCTCGAATTCTTTTCTACCCACAGACAAACCCTAATTCTGCAATTCGATGTTCGTATAATTCAATTGAACTAACTGTAAAGTATTTAAGTACCTGCACCAATGAGTTTATCGGCGAGTTTTAGCGGGAATCTTGTTATTCCGTTGTCGTGGTGCAATTGCAGTCACATTCGTTTCTCTTCTCCGGCGATTGGGGGACGGAAGTTCAGTTCCCGTCATTTGTTGAGGTGACTGTCCATTAATGTTTCTGTTTGTGAGGTTTAACATTCAAAGTTACGGAGCTGAACACAAGGTGCGATTTTCTTTTGAATTTTTTTCTATGTTGGGTTAGAGTTGTGTGTAGGGGAAATTTAAAGGTCGTTTGCAGAGTGAGTGAGACGGAGACGGAGCCAGAGAGTAACAATGAGGAGGTACATCACCAGGGTTTTTATTTTTGAACGGCATTGTGTATTGTTGTCGAATCCTTATTTCATTTTTGTTGCATATATATCTCATTTTCTTGGTTGCTATGTATTTGGTTGAAATGATTACTCAATTTTGCAGGGAAGAAACATAAATGGAGAAAAGGAGGGATTTACATCTAGTGATTCAATTTACAGGAAAAACTCCGAGCAGGGTTCTGAGAATGTGGTTAGTGATCAGTCTCATTTATTAAAAAATAACTAATTGCGTAGTACGTTAACTTTTTACCCATTTGGTGTTACTTTATTGCAGTTACTTATATGCTAGTGATTTTTCCTAGGGTAACAATCAATCTGCTGATTTGGACATACTTGAGACGAAAAATATGGTAAAGGATGATAGTTATGAAGTGAATGATGTCCAAGCCAAAATTGAGGTACTTCAGATATATGTTGTTTGGTGGTAATAGCACTTTCTTGTAGGCTATTCTATCTGCTGCTTTTGTAAGTGGAACCTCCGGTGAACTAACTAAATCTAATTAAACCCCAACTTTTTAATTTTTTAAACTAATATTTTCCAAAACAATTTTGTGTTCTTCTCTGTGCCTTATTTTGGTGGAGGAGGTGCTCTAGATGGTTAAAATGCTTGACTGCTTGTCTTTGGAGGGAGTAAATGTTTCATTTCTTTGATGGGAAATCAAAAGTTAAACTTTTTTATGATTAAATGACTTATGAAGGTCAGAGGGACGTAAAAACTGCAGTATGGAGAAGATGTTATGCATGAGCGAACATCTTATATACAAAATCTTCTTCCTGCAAATTTTTTATTGAATGTACATCTCATGTTTACTCTGATTGAAGCAGATTCCCTCTTTCCTTGCTCTTTTTTGCAGCTTTCACCTACTTTATTTTACTGACCTTATGATGTAACAGGATGTTAATGACATTCAAGTTGCAAGTGGATCGCCCCTCCCAGGTGTGAAGGTGATAATAATTTAGAATCAATTATGAAATAGTTGTTAGAACATCTTAGCCAGATCTCTCTCTGTCTGTCTACTGACATCTTATCTTCGTTTCCTCCTTTAAACTCTATGAGCAGCAGCAGGAATTTGATGAATCAATCAGGATTCCAAAGGAAACAATTGAAATTCTGAAGGATCAAGTGTTTGGTTTCGACACATTCTTTGTAACCAGCGAAGAACCATATGAAGTGAGTTCATTGGATAATGACTTGGTTTAATCAATTATATTTATGGAAGCAGCAAATGACTAGAATCCTTGATTGGCTTGCATAACGATTCCTAGGAGTGCAGAAAACAAGGTTTTATGTGAGAATGCAAAAAATATGGTGCGATGGCCATTTGATTTAGTGTATTTTGTTCCAGGGTGGAGTATTGTTCAAGGGAAACCTACGAGGGCAAGCTGCAAGAAGTTATGAGAAAATAGCTAGGAGAATGGAAGTTGGTGCCTCTGCATACTCTATTTTTTTTTTTTGGTTTAACAGTTTTCTTGATTGCTGTCATATAAATTCTTATGTGAGTTACCATATTTGTACAGGACAGGTTTGGGGATCTATATAAGTTATTCCTTCTAATTAATCCAGAGGATGATAAACCTGTAGCAGTTGTGGTGCCAAGGAAAACTTTGCAGCCAGATACCACTGGTAGTTTATTAGCTATTCCTACATTGGATGTTTTTGAAAATCTTTTCCATTGAATTATATGATCGAAGATGGCTGTTGTGTAACTTGGTTTGAGAAATGCAGCTGTTCCAGAATGGTTTGCTGCGGGAGCTTTTGGATTGGTCACTATATTCACCTTGCTTCTTCGCAATGTTCCTGCATTACAAGCAAATCTATTGTAAGTTTTTCTTTTTATCTTGTCCGCGTTTACTATTAAATTGAGAACTTCTTTTGAACAATATTAATTCTCACAAGTGGTTTGATTAAGAAAATTACGATGAGGAGTCCAAGGTTTTTAGATATGGACATATTTCTGCAAAAATTCGTTAACAATAAATCTTGTTTTCTTTCCTTCTTTTTTACCTTTTTTTTTTCTTTTCCTTTGGTTGGTACAAGAATGTTGTTTGATTATTCAAGCGTGTGCTTCACCTCAATTCAGCTTGGAGAAAACATGATTTTACCACCTTACTATTGGTTTTCTCTAACTTGCTATCCTCTTATTCAATGTGAATGGAAGTCCAATTCTAGTTCTTCAAGGTGTTATGAGTTTAAATTTCATTTGCCATGTTGTATATTTTCCAAACAGCATGGTTTAGCCATTGACATTAATTTATCTCTCATCCCCAGATCAGTTTTTGACAATGTTGATGTTTTGAAACATGGGCTTCCTGGAGCTCTTGTAACTGCACTTATTCTCGGTGTACATGAAATCAGTCATATTCTAGTTGCAAAAGAAGCTGGAATTAAGCTGGGGTTGCCATACTTTGTTCCTAGCTGGCAGGTGAGGAGTAGTGCTTCTCTGCATCATTTCCCACTGCCAATCAGCATGGTTCTGAATACATTTTAATGCCTCTAATTCTGTGACCTATTGGTATATGGATAAATTTGAATATGTGAATGGTAATTTTTCACTCATTCTCAGATAACAGGTTACTTCATAAGCACTTTGATTAGTTTTGC
Source organism: Jacaranda copaia (assembly GCA_014898725.1). NCBI lineage: Eukaryota > Viridiplantae > Streptophyta > Magnoliopsida > Lamiales > Bignoniaceae > Jacaranda > Jacaranda copaia. The sequence goes on from JACGDI010005772.1 coordinate 710,015, forward strand.
ATTGATTCTGTCTAGAATTTACTTATCCACTTATGGTCCGTATTACTTTAAACAAGACATTATTGAATAGTGTCTTTGTGGGACAGTGAGACTTGTTCAATATTAATCATGTCATTATTTCAAAGAAGAATCATATAAACTATTTGTATGTGAAGTGAAATAAATATGAAGGATAATTTATATAGAAGTAAGAAAATATTGTAATATAGCAAGATAACCATGTTGTCTAAATGATAAAGCTTCCATGGATCCAGATAAAGTCTAACATCCATATCAGCACTAAACAGAAGGGTATAATTTTGTAAAGTCAGGGAGCCAAAAGCATTGTGCCAATGATGGCATCCATACAAAAACTAGTTGAAAATTATAGCGATAGTATAAGCCAACAAGTTAGTGAACGTAAAAAATGTTTAATCTATTAACCTGGAGGTCCTAAAGTATGCATGTAAAATGATTCCGATAATGTGAGTTATAATAAAAAAGGATGTATCTGGAATGTGCTTTGGAAGAATAAAAGAGCGCTTGAAAAATGAAGTGTTGCGGATATTCTATTTTCATGGCCTCAAGGTGGTCTGGAGCAGGTCTGTGACACAAAAAGCAGTTATATAAGTAGCTGAGAGAGTACTATTGCAATTGGTAAAATCTGAAAAAATAAAAATAGAACTTCGGTGATTTGAATACTTGAAACAATGTGTTCCTGGAAATAGTTATAGGCTATTTTTCACATGAAGAAAACTTGAGACGGAATTGAGTTAAAATTTTTACTAATGATATGAGGCTTTTTGTGGATTTAGTAAATGATACAAATTGGAAGATGAAGAGAGATCTCTCAATCCTGTGATTCAATAGAAATTGGTTTTAGCATGCTTCCAGTCACAATATTTGAATTGGTAATCATACTATGACAACTATAGACCATAGATTGTAATGCTTGTTTTGATATGTTCTTTGAATTTAGGATAGATCTGGCACTTGAGACTAGGAAAAGAAATGCGTTCAAATTATATAGAGAATGGAGCAGCACCTGTTGGCCAATTATTCATATGATGCATCTTTTTAAGAAACTCCAGATTAAAGTAACTGATATATCTGAACTTATATTATTTTAACTTGTTGAAGCTTATAGTTTTCCTTTTTTGTGTAACTTGTTGAAGGGCTTACTGATGTAATACATTTCGAGCAGCGCAATCAACTTAGAACTTGTATTAATAAAACACTACAGATATCTAAATTAATCATTTTGAAGTTATCTGGAATCGGCACTGCAGGACGAATTCTACTGTTGCTTAATGTTTGTACATTTATTGTCTGTATTGTGTTTCCTGCTTCACTTTTGACAAGGAAAAGCACCTTTGTCTCAGATATCATTTATCCTTTCCCTATTCTCATCTACTCGAGTGTGGAAAATGTATCCCAATTTCTTATAGTGTTAGTGTGCATTTACAAATTTAAAAATTCTAATGTGCTTCACATGGTATACTTGTTTAAAAATTCTAATGAGCTTCACATGGCAGATAGGCTCATTTGGTTCTATAACAAGGATTCTCAATATTGTACCAAAGCGCGAGGATCTCTTGAAAGTTGCAGCTGCTGGTCCTTTGGCAGGATTTGGTTTGGGCTTTCTACTTCTGCTTTTAGGATTCGTCTTGCCTCCAGCTGATGAACTAGGTGTAGTTGTGGATCCTTCAGTATTTCATGAATCACTTCTAGTTGGGGGAATGGGTAATTAATTGCTTTTCTTATCATGAAGAATCAATAGGAACACCATTTTCTTACATTTAAGTTACTCTTGTTCGTCTTTCTAATGCTTTATCATTTTTCAGTACACTCAAAAAATTAACTGCAGATTGTTTGTTTGCAAATCTTTTGGAGCTTACTGATTGAAATACACTTTTGCTTTTGTTTCTTTTTCTTTCTTGGGCATAGCTAAGCTTCTTCTTGGAGATGTTCTCAAGGAAGGCATCCCATTGTCAATAAATCCACTAGTAATATGGGCTTGGGCTGGCCTTCTTATTAATGCTATTAATAGCATTCCTGCAGGAGAGCTCGATGGTGGCAGGATTTCTTTCGCCATATGGGGAAGAAAGGTATGTCCGAATCTCTCCAATCAGCCGATAACCAACCTGGCCCCCAAGTTCAATCTATAGAGAAATCGTGATAGAATATCCTTACTACCTCAAACATCTAGGACAAGAAAACCGAGATAGACCAAATAGAGATCTGAGTGATATATCTTGTTGATTTGGCAGGCTTCGGCTCGGTTTACTGCTGCCTCTATCGTGCTTCTTGGACTGGCCTCATTGTTGAATGACGTGGCATTTTACTGGGTCGTTTTGATATTCTTCTTGCAGAGAGGACCAATTGCACCGTTGTCTGAGGAAATTACGGATCCGGACGAAAAATATAAAGTCCTTGGAGTTGTAGTCATGCTGTTAGGACTGTTGGTATGCTTGCCATATCCATCGCCTTTCTCTACAAGTGATGTTTTGAGCAGTTTTTAGCAATAAACATGCGCCACCAGAAATTTTTAGTCTTGTCTGAGGGCGTTTCCTGCTTGGGTTGCCGGAGTGAATCCATTTGTATTGCCTTGTGAGCTTGCCGAGATAAGTAATCAAATGTAGTACATTCACTCTATATACTAATAAAATATAGGATGAACTAAGGTGACCTCGATTCTTCCTTCTTTCGAAGTCAACTGCTTGGACTTGATTAATGACGGCTTTCTCCTGCAAGCATTGTACATGCAAATTACGTGGCTCCAGTACCCGCTCCAAGTCTTCTTTTCTATTTTGCCGATAAAGTATAAATGGGCAGAATAATTTTTTCTCTTTTATGTGGGAATAAAAATATTTCTTTTTAATAAAATTATAACATTTAATACACATAATTTAATGATAATTGTAATCAAATTAAGTTTACTTTTAATTAAACTTATAGAAAATAATAACTATAATTAATTAAATCAAGTCTTTCAACTTATATAATGTACATATATCAAATGTATATACGTTATATTTAGACTCATAGAAAATACTAGTTATAATTAATTAAATCAAGTCTTTCATCCTAAATAATATATATATATATATATATCAAAGGTATATCATTGTATTTATTATATTGGTTACAAATTAAATATATTTTTAATTAGAATTATACAAAATAATAATTACATTAGAATTAATTAAATAAACTTTTTACTTAGCAAATTAATTGCATATATTGAAATTATCATGTTTAATACACATAGTTTAATGGTAATTACAACCGAATAAAGTTTTTCTTTAATTAGACTCACAAAAAATAATAACTATAATTATTTAATCGAGAATAATTATACTCAAGCATAAATCGAGAATAACTATAATTAATTAAATCAAGTCTTTCCACTTAGCAAATGCATATATATCAAATGTAAATACACTGTATTTATTAAATTTATTTCAAATTAAGTGTGTTTTTAATTAGACATATAGAAAATAATAATTTTAATAAAATTAATTAAATAAAAAATTTTGATTTAACAAATATAATTACATATATTGGTACTTGTCCTTCTGTCAATACATTTAATTCAACTAATAGAAAATAGCAATTAAATTAAAATTAAATAATTAAATCATATCTTCATCTAATGAGACTTTTACTATCACATTCTGTACCCCCCTAACAAAATTTAATTGGTAAAAATTTAAATATTATTATTATTAAAAAAAGGGGGTTTGGGGGTCAAAACATAAATAGGAAAGTCAAAACATAAATAGTAAAAGACTTAACCTAAGAACATTTGAAGTTTTATAGAGGTCAAAATGGGATTATTCTTGGTTAATTAGGTTAATCTAATGCACTTAATTTTAGAGGGACTTAATTGAAAGCTGAAAGAAACTTTGGGTTCTAAATTGTAATTTTCAAAAATTGCATTTTTTCTTCATTTTTCCATCATCACACCCCTTTTCCCCTCTTCGGTGATTTTCTTCTAGCAATGGCAATACCCCAAACTAATCCTACTAACAGCACCCTCTCGTCGTGACGATCACAGCCATACCATTTGCACCCTAAATTAACCGGCGAGGCATCAAAAATTTGACCTGAAAAATTAGGTAGCAGTGGAGTTGACGGGTATGGTGGCTCGGACGGTGGGAGTTGGATTTTGGAAAGTGGGTTTTGTTGAGTTCAGCTCAAGGAACAGGTGGGTACCTTGGATTGTTGATTTCAACCAGTAGTAGTGGCAGAATTGGGCAGAATTCACAGCGACGAAGATGGTGGCACTGTGTGATTGGAGCTTCAATTGATAATCAATTCGACAACGAATTCAAAAATTGACTTAGGCATTCAATTGAGCATGTTGAGATGTGCCGGTTGGTGCCTCCTATAGGAGTCTTGGCCGTATCTCAGTCCTAGTGTAGCTAATCATCCTTTCGGACCAACTATTGATCATTGTCTTGGTAAGTTATTGCCTTACCAACTAGCTAATCAAACATAAGCCCCTCATTCAGCGGATTCCTCTCTTTGCTCTTCAACTTATAGGGTATTAGCAACCATTTCTAGATACCCTAAAACTACTAAGGTTCTCAAAAATGGTCGAAGTAGTTGTAGTGGACTATGGCGATGCAGTAGCTCTAAGACAGATTTCTTGACTCATCACAATGGTTGTTTGTGTGGTGTTGGTTTATGGTGATTGAGTTTCGAAACTAAGATTTTGGTAAAAATAGTTGGAATTGGGATTAATACCCCTTAACTTATATTGTTCTTATTGATTATACAGATTCTTGTATTTTAAAATACATGAAAGAACAAGAATTGGATCAAGAAGTGAATGCATGCATGGATATATAAAGCTCAGTGGACCCAAATTTGTATTATAATATATAAATCTTGATTAATTAAGTTAAATTAGGTAATTAAAACTCTAATTTTATGCATATGAGACTTAATTGTTAAAGATTGATTTATCAATAGTTAGATTTGATCGTTGTAATCTTAATTGACTTTTTGTGACTAATGTAATATAGGAATATGAAGTGATTCATTAACCGGAGCAAATATGACCCTCATAGGTATTATAACATTAATGGCATAATTAGCATATCACCATATGATATTTTTAGAACCAAGCCTTAAAATATTGTATTAATTGTAAAATAATTGATATTAGAATATAAATGGCTTAATTGTTGTTTAAAATGGTCAAAACAAGTGTTTTGATGTTAAGTACGTTCATTTTAATAGGTGACAAGAAGCTAGGATCCGACGGGTAGTAAGATAGAGATACCATTTTTTGTGGAAGTTGAGGTGAGGGTTTGTCTTTCCTTTTCTGGGAATTGAATGACCCCTAATCTCGTATTCCTATATCTATTTGTTGGATTCTATTGTATTCATCCTAGTACCCAAAATATCTATTGTGATATCTATTCCTATCTTGTATACCCTACAGCCTTACCAGCTTTCTCGATATATATTGTTGCTTAGGTCTTGCTGACCACATTTCATTTTATACTTCTATTTAATTTGTTATGTACACTGTTTATATATCCTTGCCGACCAATGTTCACAAATATGTTATTAAATAGTTATTGAAATGCATTTTATCTGTTAGCATTTTGTTTGATCACTTTGAGGATGCTCTTGGTTAGGTTATTGCTTGTAGGGGTGCTATGGAGATGGGTTTGGACTAGGTCTAGAAAGATGATTGGGTAGTATGGCCCGATAGTAATTGGTCTCCTGACTAGTACTTATCTAAAATCTTTGACATGTAGATATGTTGGAGATAGCTATCAGCAAGTGGTGGGATTTGGCATGTGAACCATGCCACTTACAGAGCCATGTGCTCGGGTACCAAGTCGAGTGCTTGGGTAGGGAAATAATAAGAGAAGTTGTCATGTTTATTGAATTCTATGTATCAATTGTTTCTATTTGTTACCATTGTTACTGCTTGCTAATGTTTATACCTTACAGAGCAATAAGGACAGAGTTGCCAACAATCTATTAGATTTGGTCACATGTACTATGCTACGTTATTTTTTCTTGTCGTAAAGCCTTGCTCATTACTGAATATGTTTTGAATTAGTATCCTTTTTACAGTTTTCTTTGACTATTTGTCATATTTCCCCCCTCACTAAGTCTTTAGGATTTAACCTCTTTTCTTATTCTTTATTGTACTGCTCTCTCTTGAGATAACACCTAAGTTAATGCACCACTACAATTTATTTCTTAAGCATGCCACAATATAATCGATAGGCCCATGAAATTTTTCACAAATTTCTAACAACATTAATAACATCACAACCTTATAGCATGCTTTAGTCTAAATGTAAAACCTATATCAGAGTGCTAAATACCATATCAAGAAGTTCAACAACATTCAAGCCAAAACATCGTCACTAGTATCACGATTTATACATACATACCATAAGTCTAACATTTATCATACATATCATAACATCTCTAAAACAAAATAACCCAAAGTGCATTTATATGTATATATATACAATCAAACTCTAGAATAGAACATTGTTATCAGGTCTGCTCATCTTCATAGTCCCCTATCTCATACTTGTTTTAATAAAGACAAATAATACATGAGGGTGAGTTATAAGGATTCAGTGAGGATAGTGTAAAGCAATGCATGACCAATCACGAATCAAGGTTCATAGAAAATAAATACTAATATTTTAGTATAAGAACAACAAGTTTATGCTAAAGGAAAATAATAAAAGGAATCATGTTACTAGTAAATGCTAGGTCAGTAGTTGTGACCATTAGCTTAACGACCTATTCATCTCAACAGATCCTGCTCAGGAGGTTTAGGGATATCTCAATCGATCATAATAAGGAGGTTTAGATGTGGCTCATTTGCTCGGGACATCAGCCCGATCTAGACTAGGATTCACTTTAGCCTTATTGCTCCTTGAGCAGAATACAATTTCAAGAATAGCAAACCCAACCACATATACAAGTTAATAATCAAATACATCATGTATATTGGAACATCTTTATGCCCCATAATAGTATAGTAACAGTTCAATTCAGTATAGTAAACAATCAGTTTAGTAGCTCAAGTATGACAGCTTGATAATAACAGTAGCTTAAGCATGATAGCTTGGCATTAATAGTAGCTCAAGCATAACCACTTAGTAAGGCACTTGATCCAATAGTTTTCCTATACACATATTTTTCAATTCGATCAATCAATTAGTCAAATTCCAACATGGCAGAACAATAAGTTTCGCAATATGATTTCAATAAAGCTATTTCGATGAGCAATGAAAGACAGAATCAATAAAGGATGTCAACACGGCTAACAATAGTACACAATACAGTTTAATCGATATGATAACATATAAGACACAGAAATGTTCATGGTACTAGAATAGGAACAGTCAGTTGATTCAAAGCAATTTCAATACACGTTGACATGGTACGATTCACAAGCTCAATGATTAACGATATTCAACAAAATCCAATGAATGACAATTAAAGCATTGAACCTCACAGGGTTCAAAAAACATCAATAAATGATAATGATAGTCAAGCCAATAGAACCTTAGAGGGTTTATAAGGCAAAAATAAATGATAATCAGATCAAATGTCAAGTAATAGAACCTTATAGGGTTTGGTAGTCAATTGATAATAGTAATGATAGCAAAGATAGGTATCAGATCAATAGAACCTCATAGGGTTCAATCACAATAACATTGCTTTACTCAAATAAGTACTAGGTCAGTGGATCCTCACAGGGCGTGCACAAATACCCAAGAGGTTAAGATCATCACGGGGGTGTCAACAAGTAACGAGTAAGGTTATACAAAATAATAACCCAAAGTGGGAGACCTTCACCATAATAACATCGGCGATGTAATCAAACTTTATTAATCCTTAAGGTTCAATCCTCCAACCTATTCAGAAGATTAACTTTCCATCAAAATCTTTGTTCAACCCTACTAATCACTAACATTCATATTTGTATTAACAATAATCTAATTTGAGTAATTATTCAACTAATATGTTGGTTAGGGTTTTTCTCAATACTATTGCCTTAAACATACTATTCGTATCGGATATGTAAATGTGTATGGAGTACATTTATACTGCCAAGATAATACAACAGAACTTTAATTTATATACATATAATTCCATAATAATACTTGATATTGATTATAGTAATCCAGTTGTCGATAAAAATCTAAGTTTTCATCGCTTAAGTTGTGGTTACATAAAATTAGGGTTTGCTTCACTTAGTAAGCTATATAACCTATAGTTTACATGAAATAATACCATTTTGGATTCACTAGGCTTACTTAATTGGTCAAATGTGTTATGTTCTTATGCATGGGTGTTTTGATTAACTGATTCTATCATTATTTTTGATAATACAAGGTCTTACAATGATAGAAACTCATATATATACATGTAATTACATACACCAATAACATCATATTTATACCAATTTTTTCACAAACGATGCAGAATTTCAATGATTAGATCGGATGCATGCATTCACCACGATAAAATCATAATTCAATCTAGCTACTGCCGCTGCTGGAAAATTAAACCACCACCACCAGAAGAAGCGTTTCAGCTCAATAAGCCAAAGCCCTTAGTCAATTTTAGCAAATAATGTCATATCATTGCCCAATTTCAACCTGAAAGTAGCTCCGCCACCTTATGCCACCGCGTTAGGTTGATCTAAATTTCATCGCCATCATTAGACTATTTTGAAGTCTGAAAACACCGATGATTTCCTGGAGCTAAGTTCTACAAAGCCCAGTCCTTACTTTCTCCAACCAATCATCAGAAACCAATCCTCGTTGAGCTCCATCATGGTCTACTTTTGGTCACCAATTTCAATGCTATTCGTTGACCATTTTTTCTTGCATGTAGGTGTTTCGACGTCCTAAAGTTGAGAGAAAGAAGATGGTCGGGTTGGTTTTGGGTTTCGAGGCTTGCTAGAGAGATGAAAAAAAGGTAGTGGATAGGGTGTTAGGTACGGAAGAATGGTGAATGGGGGGTTGAATTGAATAATGGTTATTTATAGATTTAACTTTTTTCATATTATAGATTGACCCCAACAACTTATGTAAATTTTCAATTAGGTCTAAAAGGTTTTATTGAAAATCAATTTGGCCACCAGGTTTTATAAGGCCTTACATTGGATCCCCAATTTATAAAACTTAAACATTATCCTCTTATAATTTGACAAATGGTACGATTAAGTCTTTTATATTCACATTTTAACCCATAAAAATTTCAAAAAATTATACAAAAAGTAAATAAATTCCTAGAAAATAGCATTTAAATAAAATATCAAAATAATGCATTTATAGGGGTGTTACACTTTATTCCCTTCCCAAACAAGACAGAATGAAGATGAGGACTTGAGGTTGGCCCATGGAAGGAATTATTTTGTAATAGATTAGGTGTTATGTATGTGCGTATAAACTTCTCCTAATCTTTATGGTAAGACTTGTAAATGTTATGTAATGTTTAAAGTTTGAATATAAGACCTATGGTAGGTACATATGGCACTCCATGATATGATATTTTGGGTGTTGTGTTAAGTAGCTAGCTTTTGAGTTTAGATAAAATTTGGCTTCTATGATTATATTTTGAATTATGGTTTAAGTTTGAACTAGTAGTACCCAAGCTTAGGGATCACCATGGGTGGGGTGCCATAGTGGTGGTATCAGAGCCTAGATTTGATGATTCAATGCCATAACAAATTTGAAGACTCCTTATTAGGAGTACTGGAAACGTCTTTGTCTGAAGATCCGATTCACTTAGATGTTTTCCATTTTTTTAGTAGCCATCTACGACACTAATGTACTTGATGCATTGATATTAAATACTAGAACTTATGGGTAAGATAAGGACAATGCTACTAGTTATGTCTCCCTAGTATATCAAGTTCATTATAAAGTAATGAACACTATTATTCTTAAATTAAGGATTAACTCGGAGTATCTAAGCTCCAAGAAGGGAGAAACAACTCTCTTTATTATAGACTATGCTTATAGCAATATGGAAGTTCCCAGAACTATTTCATGGGAGCAAGTCAACTTTCTAGATTCATGGATGATGGAAAGTATTGCTGTGTCTAAAAAGAAGGAGTCCAGACAAGTTAAAAAAATCATCTAGTATGTAGATGCAAATATGAAATTTAAATTTTCACATGATAGTAAAAGACTAGTTAAATATGGGGAATAGGTCTCAACCGCCAAACCTAATAAGGTCTCCACCTCTTCAATTCCTCCATTGGAAAGAAAAAAGACCTTATCGAAAGTTTTCTAGCTAACAAAACTAACGAATAGGTGAGCAAGCTAGAAAACACGGTTGACAAGCCTAAGTCTAGTTAGGCATGAACTTTTAGGCTAACATCCCCAATAGAGTTAGAAATGGGATATACTATATTCACCATATCTAAGGAAGTAACATTTCTAGAAAAGGTCCAAAGGAGTTTTGATTGCCAGATAATGAGTTGAAAGGTAAATGCTTCTTGATTTATTATAGTCCAAGACAACAAAAGTGTTGTATTAGGCAATTCTTGGAAAACAATAACTACGAAAACTTCTTTGACTAGGTCGAAGAAAGATGGAAAAGAAAAGGGAGAATGTTCCCTAACTTTAATGATGCAGAGTTTATAAATTTGCTTAAGAGATCTTATCACACATACTTAATAGGAACAAGAAAATCATTAAAGTCAATCCATCCTCCGTGTACCAACATAAAATAAGCCACAATAGTCATGAAGCTATTGTAGTCCCTTATGAATGGTAATGATATTAATAGCCTCTCTAAGCAAAATAACTACACTAATATCTGTCTCCATTTTATTAGTCAACAAATCTCTAGATTGAAGAGATAGTGATCAATATAAGCTATGATTCGATAAATTTGTTGAAAAGGGAGAATCTTCTAAATTAAAGGCTAAAATGGACACAGTCCTGTTAAAGCCTCTTCCAAATCTTAATGAAAATTCCACATTGAGCTTAAAAAGAATTCTGAATTTGCGGAAGAACTTATGGTCAAGCTCTAAAACATAAAGTTTCTGAAGAAAGAAAAATGGAAACTATTACTACTCTAAATCAAAAGAAAAGCAATAGTACATCCCAAAGAGAAGATTATTTTGGAGTTTCCAGTCTTATAGACCAGATGGAAGTTAACAAAGCTTGTGTTCAGAAAGAACGTCTCAATAGTAAAATTGCTCTATCTATTACTAACCCTAATGGATCTTCAAATTGAAGAAAATTGGAGTTTGCACAATTTAGTGGATCCTCAATAGTCGAATGGAACATCGATGGCATATTTGAGCATAATGTTAAGGCTATCATTGAGTTTATGCCACTGACTGAAGTAATAGTGAAACTGAAAAAAAAAATGACATCAAGCAAATTACTATAGCTATTATCACTGGCTTTACAAGACAACTTCAAGGATGGTGGGATTTCTACATATCTGAAATTGCCAAGAGTCAAATCTTTGTAGTAATTGCCAAAGATCCTAACACTTATGAAGAAATTCCAAATGTTGTCAACATATTTATATATATGATAGCGTGACATTTTATTAAAACTAATGAGATTTAGAGAGATTGGACACAAGAACAATTAATGAATTTAAAGTGTCCAACCTTATCCCATTTCTCATGGTATAAGGATGTTTTCTTTTTAAAGGTTATGACTAGATTTGATTGTTGTATGGAATTCTAAGAATGACTAGATTCGGACTGCCATATTAATTTTTGGAAGGACAAGTTCATATCTAGCTTACCTCTATTATTTGCAGAGTGGATAAGGAATAATCTTAAAGCTAAATTCAATGGGGGCAATCCCATACTCAGCAATGATCTATGGCAATTTGGCTTCAGTGGTTATCCTAGAAAGGATCGGCCTATGCAACGAAGTCAAGCTTAAGTAGTAGCTTGAACAATAAGCTCTTCATAATGAGACCTTGGGAAATTTTTGTGAATAAATTGGTTATCAACTACTTAAGTTCCCTAAAAGGGAAAAGAAAGAAAAACACCAAAAGAATAGAGATGCTTATCAGCATCATAAATATAAAGATCCTTATAGGCATCATAAAAAAGAAAAAAAATAATTCAAGGAAAAGAAGGATGCTAAGCATCGAAAAGCCCAACCATTTTACTTATAAGAAGAAAAAGAAAGTTAATGTTTGTTGGAGGTGTGGCAAAATTGGCCACTACTCCAACAAGTGCCTAGTTAAAAGTAAGATTCAAGTCCTTGATATAAGTGAGGACCTTGAAAAGACCTTACAGACAATACTCCTAAACGAAAAAGAAAAAGATTTTAAGGTATAATCCTGAGTAAAGACTCAAAAGAAGGAGAATCCTCAAAAGAAGCTTCAGACTATTCTGAGGAAGAAGAGGAGGAAAGCCAACATAAAAGCTATGGAAAAGGATACGAATGTAACAACTACTTCAGTAAAGTATTCAGACTAAGCATTAATATGCTTACTATGGAAGAAAGCTTCATCCTCGATCTTATATATCAAATTGAGGATCCAATTAAAAAATAAAAGGTTGTCAAAGCCTACTTACTTGAAAAACTAAAAGAATCAAGAGAGACTAACCTCTCTCAAAAGATAAAAAATTTTGACGAACCTTACTCTTTCTAGAAAATCCTAGAAAGGGTTAGAAAACTACTGGTCAAAAAACCAACTACGCAAGAGCTTAAAGCCAAAATAAATAAAATAAAGTCTGAGATTTCGAATCTTAAGGTTAAAGTCTCTTACTTGGAAAGTAATTAGGTGTCATTCTCTAGAAATGAGGAAGAGTTTGAAACCGCCAATGAAGAAAAAAAGTAGACAAGAGAAATAAACCATATATCCAGTAAAGAACTCAAAAAATGCTAGTGGATTAACACAATGGACTAAGTTATATCTCAAAAATAGTTTAGTAAGGTGACCTTAGTAGTAAACAAGGAATTCACCTTTGAAGTTGAAACTATGGTGTATTTAGGGGCAAATATTAACTGTATTTCTTAAGGGGTAATCTCGATGAGGTACTACAGCAAGACAACTGAAGTGCTCACTACTACCAATAAATATCTGTTGATAGTAAAATACAAGCTTTCAGATGCTGCCATATGTAATAATGGAGTTTGTATCCCTTTGCTATTTATAATGGTAAAAAGGATTATCAACTTTGGTTATTTTGGGGAATCTATTTCTGCATCTAGTTTTCCCCATAATCTTGATAGACAAAAAGGGAATAACTTCTAATGTTGATGGAAATTCCATATGTTTTTCCTTTACCACCACTCCAAGGTATTATACCATCAATTTGCTAAATTCTCTTACAGAGAAGAAAGAAAAGTTTCTCATTTCCTTAAAGGAAAATGTAAGCGTGAAGCAGCTTAAAAGAAAATTAGAATGCCCAAAAATAAAAGAAAAGATTAAATCTTTTCAAAAATAAGTGTAACAACAAATTTGTGCAGAGGTTCCTAATGCCTTCTGGTAGAGAATAAATAGAAGGCTAGTAAGGCACTAGGATCTAATATCAAAACTTCAAAACATCAAAGTAACTAGTTCTTACAAGCTAATCAAGGATTTAATCATGCCTATGATTCATATTTAGTAGATGATTACCTTGATGAGCAAATCCAAGAAGAATCAATTGAACATTTCACTGACTACAGAATCTCTCTGCCAGTAGTGTAGTGAGAAGATTGCAATGATCACCCTATCAAATGGCCTCCAAAAATTCTAAAACATTATATGGAGATATCAAATACCTTGGAGAACTTTCAATAAAAATTTCAGATAAATTGGCCTTCTGGATCATCCTGGATAAAATTGAAATGTCGGACCTTGCGCAGATTAATCTCCAGAAATTGAGCAAGTCACATGCCTTGCCTCTATTGAAAAAGTCTACACACCAATGAGATCTTCCTAGATCTATAGTCTTTTAGTTGGAATACAATCAAAGATCTGGTGATGATGGAGGCTGAATTTAGGGTAGGAGGATGAAGAAAGAAGCATAGCCTTCAATATATGAAATGCTAGTTTGCAAATATTTTGGAGGGAAATGAAGAATCTAATTCTTCACACCAAATTTGATATGCACAACCTCCTCTCTCTATATCTATATATTGAGGCTGAAAATGTGTGATGCCAAGTTGGCATCACACAATGCATGAGGGGGAGTCCCCAAGCAGGGTTGCTTAGGTGGCAAAATTTGAATCCAAATCTCATTTGAATTTTATTTGCATCTTAATTACATTTGGAATCTTATTTCAAATTAATTAAGATGCCATCTCAAATCTCATTTGAGTCTTCCCTCCAAAATTTGTTCTTCCTGAATTAATCAAATTAAACTCTTTAATTTAATTAATTATCCTTTGACTTAACTCTTTAAGTCAAATTAGCTTAACTCTTTAAGCTAAATTTGTTAACTTAACTCTTTTAGTTAACTTGACCAATTGATAGTCATGTTGGCACCAAATAATTAACTCCTTCATTATTGGTCTAATTCAACTCTTAAATTAGTTGATTAATTTAATACTTAAATCAATTAAGCCAAAATTGACCCTCAAAGTTGGCCCTAAAAATCGATCCACTAAGAGACACCATTTTCTAACACCTTAGAAAATTTTCTCCATTAATTAGGAAGCTAATTAGATTTTTTGTGTGACCCAATAGGTTTTTCCATTCATTAGACATGGGTTCACAACTCCTTATGACTTTTGAATATCTTATATTCATTTTAGTTTAAAACTCCTTTTAAACTAGTTGATTCAATTTAATTAATCTCATTAATTGATGAGTACCTAATCTCCATGGTCGATGTCCAATCTCAAGCCTGTGGAGGCTAACTAATTGGCCTAAATGAATATTCTAGAGAACCATCATCACTCTATGTGTGCCATGCAAATATAGTCCTTCTATCTCCTATCTCTTGAAAGAGGCCTAGGGAAAGATATTTGTCGGCTCTCTAATAACAATGATACTATATCTCTATTCTCAATATTTGATCTCTGTTGTGCGACCTTACCTTTGGAAAACTCATTTTTCAAATTGTCATTTTACCTTGCGCAAGGATTTCTAGGAACCAATCATCATAGAACACACAAGAGGTGTATTCACCCTTCACAATATTGAGGAGTCAGATTCCAATTTGGATCTCACAAACCTCCATACCAAGTAGTTAATACCCAATCTCAACCCGAAAGACCCACTAGGTGGTCAAGGATGAGTCAAAGCATGATGACTGAACACAAGGTTATCATGGATCCTCAGATTAATGGACTAATAATATTACTAGCGTAAACAAGAGAATTAGCCACTACTGATTTACCACTATGACTATCTAGTGGAATGTTCGGTGGGTCTTCAGTGCCTTATTTTCTAGCGAGCACCTACTGACATACACCCATATCTCATATAGTTTCTCACGAAATGGTGTAATCTCCAACCCTTAGATTTATGCATCGTTAGTGTAAGTTTATTCGGATCTCAGATGCCCCATCTTATAAGATCTTATGACTTGGAATATTTAAGATCATGACCATGTGAGACTTATTCCATGGTCACCAAAATAAGTCCTGCAGTCTATGTGATCTAAGGTCTCCATTCAAATGCTAGTGAAGTGAAATAAAGCATAAGATAAAAATGGCCATATAAAAAATATCATTCAATTAAGATTGTACCACGAGTGAAATAGTTTACATGGCCAATATCATTGTCTTGTAGGGTACTATTCCAACATAAATATGTGGTCACTCTTCCTTATGAGAAAAGATTTGATGAAAAGAAAATCTCCACGAAGACAAGGTCTATCGCTATGGGACCTTGCCATATGGAGTTATGCAAAAAAGAGATTAATAATCTCCTACAAAAAGGTTTTATTAGACAAAGTTGTAATCCATGGAGTTGCCCAGATTTCTGTTTGGCTTGTAATAAATTACAAGCTGGTTATAAAGCATTAAAATGGATTCGATATCCATTGCCCAATAAGATGGATCTTCTCAATTGGCTTTATCATGCCAAAGTTTTTTTGAAATTCGTAGATCTAAATTAAAGAATAAGATTGATACAAAACAGCCTTCATAGTCCCATTTGCACACTTTGAGTGGAATGTAATGTCATTTGGGCTTAAAAATGCACTTTCCGAATTTAAGCATATTATGAACAAAATATTCAATCCTTATATAGAATTTACAATTGTATACATAGATGATGTTCTAGTCCATTCACAAAACATTGATCAACACTCTAAACATCTTAGGATATTTCTAGATGTTGTGTAGAGTTAGACTTGCTGTCTCTACAAAGAATATGAGGTTATTTCAACTCAAGGTCAAATTCTTAGGCCTTTATATTGAATATTAAATATTGAAAATGGGCTACTTAGCCCAATTGAAAGGGTAAATATATTTGCTGAAAAGTTTTTGAATGAAATAACTGATTAAAATCAATTACAAAGATTTTTGGGGAGTCTAAATTATATTTCAAAATTTTATAAAGAAATGGCTCTAGATTGGAAGCTTATGTTCCAAAGGCTTAGAAAGAATGCATTACTTTGGACGAAAAAGCATTCGAAAGCCATTAGAAATATTAAGGCCAATGCCAAAAAATTACCTTATCTATTTATTGCCAATCCAAAACTTTATAAAGTTTTGGAAATCGATGCTCAGATATAGATTACAAAGGAGTTCTAAAATAAAGAATTCTAGAAACCAATACCAAACAGTTTATTCAGTACACTTCGAGTTTATGGAAACCATCCCAAAGAAATTACTCTACTATAAAGAAGTTTGAAAATAACTTACCAAATAAGAAGTTCCTAATAAAAATAGATTATAAGCTAGCTAAAAGTGTTCTTGAAATAGATGTCAAAAACATAGCATCTCAGCAAATATTTGCTAGATGGCAAGCATTATTATCATGCTTCAAATTTGGGATTGAGCATATCAATGGATATAAAAATTTTATTGCTGATTTTCTCACAAGAGAATTTTTTAAGGGATAAAAGAATGTCTAAAAACCCTTTATTAGGGATGGAGGCTTTAAGTAGTCCAAAAAAGATGAGACTTTTGCTAATGTAGCAGGAAGTAGCAAAAACAGTTGAACCTTATAAGGCAAATGAATTTGAAGTTGAAGAAGACCTTTGTTTAGCAGAATTTTATGAAATTGCAATGCCCCTAGAGGATGTTAAGGAACAAAAATACCTATTTATCCCATGTACTTAGATAAATATCTATCTAATTGACTTAGTCCTTAAAGAAATGCATTTGGATTATATTACAGACATCCACCTTAACAAATATTTTCCAACTATTTATGGAGAAAAGAATGTTTATTTCTTCCAATCCATTTTAAGAGAAACACATTCGATTATAATAGAATTAATTGGCCATAATAAAGATCATATTGCTTAGAGCAACATTGCTTATAGCAAACTCATCATCAAGAAGATTATGACATCTTCGGAATGGGAATGCATACCCAAGAAGTTAGGTACTTAAAATTCCAATATCATCCAAAAAAATCCAAAATATTTCAATTATTTTTATTTTATGAAAGCATGGGAGGGCGTTTTCTTATATGAAAATAGCCAAATGAAGTAAAGTTGGCTTTTTATGTTCCAACTGGATGGTCCTTTTCAGAACTTCCTAATATGGTTTAAAACCAAATTTTTTAGGTAGGGTATGAGCCCTATCATTTTGCCAAAAAATGTTAAGAGAATATTTTCTCTATTCTATGAAGTTAAGATGCAAACTAGCGACAATGTGGACCTGTTACTTAGGTTTACTACCTTGTATGGAGTTTCATAGATCTTTCAATGGACATATACAATGGGATCCTAATAAGAAGAAAAGCTTGGGATTCTTTATAAGGAAATTTTTCTTTTTAGATGAGTTCTATCTATTGGAAGAGCAAATTTGAATCTTTTAACAGCGAGAGTGTATACTCTAAGAAATAGTTGTATATTTTACTCTACCATCAACAAGCCAAGAGGAAAATCCTCACAGTAGGGCAAGCTAAGCTTTCAAAGAAACCATGTCCAAGCTCTCCCAAGAAGATACAATCAAGTTCTTTGAGGATTTTTCAACTGAAATAAGGAGAAGAAAAGGATGGACGATGATCCATATGATAGACTCATGTTTCAAGATCCATATGAGGATGATGATTTAGATGAGGTAATGGCGAACCTCACAACCTACTTGGGTGATAGCTACTGAAAGAAAGTCCTTAGAGGAGACTGTGTCAAGAATCTCTGTCCTTATAGGATATTGTGTTAAGAATCTCCGTCCTTAATGGAGACTGAAATCTCGGTCCATAAAGATGTTAAACTTTCCTTAAAAGTAGACTATACTATTAAAATTATTATACTATTTATATTTGAATGTGTAGGCAGATTTAATTTTTGCTTGATTTAATTTTGTGTTTTCTCTACATAAAAATAGCAGATTTAGATTAGGAGGTGTGCAAGCTTTTACACTAAAAACTTTTAGTCTTTATTGTAGTAGCTGTGAAGTCTATGTATGAGTGTCTTCTGCTTGTTCCTTTAAATGTAAGTTTAAGTTTCTATATTTATAAAATTAAATTAAGTTTGAAGTTTCTACTCTATGCACTCTTGGTTCTTGTCCAAGTTCCTTTACTACGACTTATGGTCGGAAGATCATATCTTGGATCCTCAATTTGATCTATAAGATTGAGGATGAAACTTTCTTCTTTAGAAAGCATATTAATGCTTAGCCTGAATGCTTTAGTGAAGTAGCTATCGCATTTGCATCCTTCTCCATAGCTTTTATGTAGGTTTTCATCTTCTTCTTCCTTAGAATAGTTTGAAGCTTTTTCTAAGGATTCTCTTTCTTCTCAGTCTTTACTCAAGATTTGTTCCTCAAAATCTTTTCCTTCTTTGTTTAGGAGTAAATGAGAAGAGACGAAAGTGAGAACATAATCATTATAAATAAATTGAGCACATGAAAAAGTTTTTTATTTTTTATTTTTCTAATTTTAGATTAAAAAGAAGTTGCCCATTAAAAATCTAATATTAAATTAGTAATATAAATTTTATTCATGTATCTAAATTTGGAGGAACCAATTTATAAATCACTTTGAATCATAATTTCAGTTTTATTTCATAAAATAATAATTAAAATTTATTGTTTAAAAAATTAAAAAAATTCAATTAACAAAAAATAAAAATAAAAATTAAATTAAAATTTTGGAATAACAATTGGCACAAATTTAATTCATGAGAATGATAGAAAATAAATTAAAAATAAATGTTTTTTCAAATATCACCCATAAATGAAAGAATTTAATAGTTGGCTACTATTAATCATTATATTGTAAAAGATAGTACTATAGAGAGACATACATAAATAGATAAAATTAAAGAGTTCAAGAAAATGAGAAAGTCAATTATATCATCAAAAGAGAAAAAACATAAAAATTAATAAGTTGGCACCTCTTTTTCAACGTAACTTTAAATGAAACAGAATTAATTCATAAAGAATACAAGTGTCAATATTCACCAATTTTTAGCTTTTAAGAGCATAGATAATTTTTTATCAATCAAAATTTTAGTAATGTTTCATCTATGATTTTATCATATATGCAGGCAAATATTATCATGTGCTAAAATTTTAAATCTTAATCTCATTTTTTGATTAGGTTTGAGAATTTATAATCTTGTGTGCTCAAAGAATCACAAATTAAATAAGGTACTTAATTATATCCATTGCATTGCTGTAAGATTTAATAGAGCCTTGCACATTTCATTGTAGCAATAGAAAAAATTAGACTTGCTTCAGTTTAATATCAATTGAATTGCATACGTTGTTTATTTCTCTATCAAAAGAGGTTATAAACTTTCACAAAGATATTTGAGTCTTGAACTGCATATTCTCTTTTATTTCATTTGATATGAAATTAGATAAAGAACTTGCATCTACAAGGGGGGACTTATACTTTTTGAACACAAGGCATGATATATCATGATCTTTTAAGGTTAATTTTCAAATGAAAATAAGCATGATAACTTTCTATTGTATTTTGCCTAAAATAAAAAATGAACTTAACAATAGAAAATACTAAAAGAATCAAATTTATGAGAAGCAACTATAAGAAAACTTACAAAATTTATGGAGACAAATACATATTTAGAACATTAAATGATTACTTTTCAATGAATGATATTTATATCTTAACTGTTTATCTCCTATTTATAACAATAATTTTTATCTTAAAAAAAATGATATTCAACTCCATATCTTAAAAAACATGAAATTAGATTAATTTAATTTGTAATTCTCCAAATGTTTATCAAGCTGCTGCAATTTTGGACGAAGGAAATAATAATATATTAGTGGAATAAGATATTATTGATCATGCACATTGAGGTCATAAATATAGAATAACACATTATTATGAATGTTACGACCTAATGTAATGTCCACTTCTTTTCCAAAGTGGCAATATAGGATGGTATCTAAACATTCATAAGAAAAAAAAAAAAAAAGACACCAAAACATCTGATGATGCAATTCAAAAGAACAAATCTATCCAGGTGGCTCTAACAAGTAGTGCAACCCTTGTTAGAGAAAAATAAATATGTTTATATCTTATTGGGAAGAAATTCTTGTTTTCTTTTAGCTATTAATATAGAAAGTTTAACCGATGCACAAACAAAAAGAAAAAAAATCTGTGAAGCACTTATACAATTAAAAATTTGAAGTTTAAACTAATGTGAATATATATTTGTCTATTTATTATTATCAAAATTTTAAAACATTTTTCATATGAAAATTTTCATATTTACAAATTATAATTTATTTATACAAGATCAAACTTCTGCTATTGATTCTATAGCAATTCCTATGGGAAAAAAAATTCTATTATTGGTTCTTCAACTTATTGACATAAAATTGAAAACTACAAGATTGATTATTATCCTCATAACCTATCAAATTCAAGATCTGAATTATAATAAAAAAAAATTGATGGATTCACCTTTTGCTAAGGGGTAGTCAAATTGGAAAAAGAATTGTTCTTCAATATCTTTTACTGAGGGTTCAAACAATGTAGATATTGGTAAAATACTATATTTAGGACAAACAATATAGACATTGGAATGAAAGGAAGTAAAAAATGTAATAGGTCACATACATAGTGCTAATCCCATATACCAAGAAATATATTAGAGGAATATATTTTACAACTTCAAATGATAATTTATTTTTATTTGTCCATTTAATAAGCATTTGAATCAAATACAAATAAAACAGAATTTATAGAACAAATAAATAGATACATATAAGAGAAATTAACAAGTCACGTGCTTGACACATGTGAACCTTTCTAGTTTCAACAAACTTGTGTAAACACCATGGTTAAAAAGCTTAATGTGGCCAGTGCACCAAATAAAAGATGGAAGCCTCAGTAGCTTTGATGGTGTGGAAAAGGTCAATCAAAGAATTAATTGTTGTAGAAGATTTTTCAATTCCATCCTATTAGTTTGATCACTAGGTATTGCAAGAATAACTAAACGGATTGACCTTGTTCCTTTTTCTACATCAACCCAACATTCATCATTTCTTGCTCTCCTATAAAAGAGGATCACAACTTAGTAAGCACATGCATAATAGAAAAATAAATGTGGGACATGTTGCAAGTCAGCCAGGAAGGGAACACATAAGTTTAACAAGGAAGGATGCATATCTCATTCATAAATATGATAAAAACCATGAAAGCAAGGCACTAGGATCTAATTATCAAAACTTCAAAAGCATGCAAATAACTAGTGCTTACAAGCATAACAAGGATAAAATCATGCTAGGGATTCAGATTTGATAAGAGTATTACCTTAAAAAGTAAAATCCAAGGAGAAACTTGTGAACTATTCACAATTCTAGAAACTGTCTGCAACTAATGCAGCTGGAAGAGTGCGAAAATCGCCCAACCAAAGCACCTAAAAAAATTCCTAAACAATTAATGGAGATTATCAACACATTGAATAAATCTTTGTGAAAACATTTGGATCAAAAATATTTCTAGATATCCCTATAGAAATTCGCCAAATCGGATACTGTGTAGGTGTATCTCAAAAATCTAGAAAATCAAATGCCTTGCCTCTATTGTTATGATCCACACAAAAATTAGATCTTCCAAAATCTCTAGTCTATAAGTTGGAGTAATAATAGAGATACAATAATGGTGGAGGTCGATTTTAGGTTGGAAGGAAGAAGAAGAGACCAAAGCTTTCAACACAATAATATAATGCTTTCAAGGGGTTTTTGGAGGGAAATTGCAAAGAATATAATTCTTTACAAAAGGATGTGATTTATTGCTGATCCTCTCTTCCTATATCTATATATAGATGTTGAATGGTGTGATGCCAAGGTGGCGTCACACCTTCCATTAGGAGGGGCGGCCTTCAAATCTCATTTGAATTTCATGTGTATTTTAATTACATTTGAAATCTAATTCCAAATTAATTAAGAAGCTAATTCAAGTAAACTCTATTTGAATTTTTCCTCCAAAATTAATTCTTTTCATTAATTAAATTAAACTCTTTAATTTAATTAATTATCCTTTGACTTAACTCTTTAAATCAAACTAGCTTAACTTTCTCAGCTTATTTTGTTAACTTAACTCTTTAAGTTAACTTGACCAATTGATACTCATGTTGGCACCAAATAATTAACTCTTTAATTATTGATCTAATTTAACTCCTTAAATTAATTGATTAATTAAACACTTAAATTAATTAAGCCAAAAATGACCTTCAAAATTGGCACCATAAAATCGGCTAACTAGGAATTAGTTTTCTAACATTTAGAAAATTTTCTCCATCAATTAGGAAGCTAATTTGATTTTGTGTGTGACCCAATGGGTTTTACCATTCATTGGACATGGGCTCTCTACTCCTTGTGACTTTTGAATATCTTATATTCATTTTTGTTTAAAACTTCTTTTAAACTAATTGACTTAATTTAGTTAGTCTCATTAATTGAAGAGTACCAAATCTTCATGGTTGATGTCCAACCTCAAGCCCATGGAGCCCAACTAATTGGCTAAAATAAATATTC
Source organism: Jacaranda copaia (assembly GCA_014898725.1). NCBI lineage: Eukaryota > Viridiplantae > Streptophyta > Magnoliopsida > Lamiales > Bignoniaceae > Jacaranda > Jacaranda copaia. The sequence goes on from JACGDI010005772.1 coordinate 733,069, forward strand.
TGAAGAACCATCATCACTCTACACATACCAAGCAAATTTGATCCTTCAATCTCCTATCTCTTAAAAAAAGCCTAGGGCAAAATGTTTGTCGGCTCCCTAATAGCTTTGATACTATGTTTCTATTTCAATGTTCAATCCCTTTGTGTGACCTTACCTTTAGAAAGCTTATTTTCCAAATTGTCACACCACCTTGTGCAAGAAATTTTGGGAATTGATCATTATAGAATACATAGGAGAATTAGTTACTATAGACTTGCCACTACGACTATCTAGTGGATTCTTCAGTGGGTTTTCAATGTCTTGTTTCCTAACAAGCACCCACTAACATGCACCCATATCTCATACAGTTGCTCATGAAATGGAACAATCTCCAACTCTTGGATTTATGTATTGTTAGTACAAGTTTATCAAAATCTTATATGCTCCGTCTCATAAGATCCTTTAACTTGGAGGATTTAGATCATGACTGTGTGAGATTCATTTCATAGTCACCAAGCCAAGTCCCATAGTCATAGGTGATCTAAGGGCTTCATCTAAATGCTAGTGAAGTGAAATAAAGCATAAGATGAAGATGGCCATATAAAGAATATCATTCAATCAAGATTGTTTGACAAGGAAATAACTTTTACAAGGCTAGTCCAATTGGCTTGCCGAGCACAATTCCAACAACTCCTACTTGAACTAAAGCTAATGCCCTGTGGCCTTGAGACCCATCTTCATAAGATGTCTTCAAAAGGCCATTACTGCTTAAGGATTAGACAGTGGTTTTGTTATATTCTCTTTTGAGATAACTTTATCCGCTCAATTGTCACTTCTGTTAATTGATATCATATATCAAATGATAGTGCATTTACTGTGTATGGATCACTGATGAGATCTTGGCTCAAGTCCTAAATTGTCTTCCAAAGATAATCGTAAGCTTATATACGCTAGGCACTTCATCGAACTCTTGGATGAAGTTTTTATCCAAACACTTTCTTTTATGGTGTCCAAAACCAGAATGTATTTCACCTTAGTGGTTATCTAGGTTGTGTTGTCTTGTTGGAACTTTTCCATCTGACCATGCTGCCATTAAGGTAAAATTTGTATCCAAAAGTGGATATTAGGTCATCTATATTGGATTGGAAATCAAAATCTAAAAATTTTGAGAGTTTCAATTCTTGATTGTCGTATAGCAAAAACAAGTCTATAATCCTTCTCAAGGATTGTTTTAATGGCCTTCTAGTGACATTCATGGGGATCAGATTGGAACATAATCGTAACACTTAGTGAATGTGCCACATTCAGTCTTGTACATTAAGCGGCATACACTTATGCTCCATGTAGTGGACGCATAAGGTATGTAGGACATTCTATGTCTCTCATCATTAGTCTAAGGGGCTATAGACTTGGAGAGATGAAGATCATATTCTAAAGGGAGGAATCCCCTATTAGATTCTTCCTTACTAAACTTTAGTATTTTGTTAAATGTACGATTTTTGGAAAATCCTTAGCATCCTCCTTGACCTATTTCTATAGATACATATTCCCAATATGTAGGATGCCTTTCCCAAGTCCTTTATGGAGAATTGAGTAGATAATCATACTTTAGTACACTGTAACATTTCCTTTGCATTCTCAATGAGAAGAATGTCATCAACATAAAGTATAATAAGCTATACGTTACTCCCACTAGCCCTTTTGTACACACAAAGTTCATAAACCTTTTTGACAAAGCCAAAAAACTTGACTATCCTATCAAAAAATGTATGTTTCAAGTTCAGGATGCTTGTTGGAGTTCTTAAATAGATCTTTGGAGTTTGTAAACCTTTTGCTCACTCCCTTTGAATGTAAAACCTTATGATTGCTCCATATAAATTTTTTCTTTAGCAGCCTTTGAGAAAAGTGATTTTCACATCTATTTTTCATATCTCAAAGTCATAATATGTAGCTACGATAAGTAGAATTCGAATGAACTTAGGCATAACAACCGGTGAAAAGTTTTCTCAAAATCAATACTAAGTTTTTAAGTATAACCTTTTGCCACTAATCGTATCTTAAAAGTCACCACTTCTCTATCTACCCCAAGCTTTCACTTATAAATCCACTTGCAACCAACGAAAACTATTCCCTTTGGTGGATCTTGCAAAGTCTATACTTTATTTGATTACATGAAGTCTATTTTGGATCTCATGGGTTCCAGCCAACATCCCGAATCTATGTCTAACATAACTTTCTCATAGGTCTTGCAATTATCATCTAATTATCCCATCTTATGAAGAAATCTGAATCTTTTAGGTTGCTTCTTAATCTGATCCAACTTTTTTAAAGGTTGTGTACACGGCTCTAGTTGATCATATGTTTCCATTGCTTATGATTGTCTTGAACTTCATCAAGTTCAATGATAATAATGTTTCTATGTAATAGAAAATTCTTTTCTGAAAAGGTAGCGTTCCTTAAAATGAACACTTTTTATTCCAAAGGATCATAAAAGTAATAACCCATAAACTCTTTCAGGTATCTCACAAACTTGCACAAGGTAGATCTACTATCCAACTTACCTCCCACTGTCCATCTCATGTAGACGGGAGATCCCCAAACCTTTAGATAGTGATAAGAGGGTGCTTTGCCATGCCATATCTCATATGATATCTTAGGTTCTGACTTTGAAGGTACTACTCTTAGTAACTTTGCCACCTTCTTTCGGGCATATTCCCAAAGTTATATAGGCACATCGAAGAAGCTTATCATGAAATATACCATATCCAACAAGGTATGATTTCTCCTCTTGACTACTCCATTATGTTGGGGTAGATCAGATGGGGTCTATTAAGAGAATCCCATTCTCATTTAGATAATCCAAGAATTTGGTACTTAAGTATTCTCCCCTTCAATTCAATTGAAGAGTTTTAATACTAAGTGCCAATTACTTTTCCACTTCATTCCTACATACTTTGAACTTCTCAAAGGCGTTGGACTTGTACTTCATAAGATACATATGTCCGAACTGACTATAATCATTAGTGAAGGTGATGAAGTAAGAATAGCCTCTATTCCCATTAACTCTTAGTGGTCCACAAACATCTGTATGGATCAAATCCAACAAATTTGTGGAGTGCTCCATTTGTTCTACAATGGTAGCTTTGGTTATTTTTTCTTTCAAACAAGATTCACAAGTAGGAAGGTCTTCAATGCCACTAACATTTAGTGCTTTGAGTGCTTCTAACTTGTTCATCCCATTTTTGGAGATATGACCTAGTTTTGTATGCCATAAGATGGCATCTTCTTGGATATTTAATTTTCTTACTTAGTTGAAAGTGCATTAGTGATTGTTGAGAATCTAATATGTACAATCCTTTGTTAAGTGTACCATGAGCAATTAAAGAACCTATTTTTTAATGCTTTCAATCTCCTATTTGATATAGAAAAATCAAATCTTTCGTTATCCAAAATGAAAATTGAAATAATATTCTCAACAACATATGGTACTTTATGACAAAGGTCCAATACAAGTATAGAATTCTCCAAGTCTAACTAATTGTACGTTTTCGGCTTTGGTCCCAACTCTTGCTCCTTAGCTAAGGTGATGGATCATATCAACATCACTTAGTTCTATTCTTCTTTCGATTCTTCATAACAACTTATAAAGAAAAGAACCACATGTGATATTATATATTCATAAGGAAGAATTTATCCTAAAATGCACTTCAATAAAGTACATACCCTTCTTAAGGGTAGCAAGGTAACCCTTGCAAATAGCTTCCAATGGCCTATCTAGCCAAAGTTGAAACAAATAATATCAACTATTACCTCTATAATCTTCTTGACTCCTCTGGATTCCTTTAATGGTTGTTTTCCCTTAAGTGAAGAACCTTTTTCTCTTTTACCTCCCTTTCTGGCCCCCTTGGGCCCATAGACTTAGAGGAGGAAACAAGTGTTAAAGGTTTACCCTTGTCATGGTCGTCTCCTTCTAGATCAACACTTTGATCAATTAAACTTGGTGATGATGTGAGGGTCAAATCCTCATGGAGATCATTGTCCATCACTACGTCCAAGTAGAAAAAAGCTTTTTCAAGCCAAATCATCTTTAGACTGTAGTTGATGACACACGGTTTCACATCCATCCTAATTTGAAAAGTCTCATTTGACAATATGAATTTCTCATACCTCGTTTGCTTTACAATTCTTCATAAACTTTAACTAAGGTACCATTCATATGTATTTGCGACTTTTAAAGTTTGTAGACGCCATGATGAGACTAAGGGATAAGCCAATCCTAAGCCCAATTCATGAACTTTTCATGTATCCCTAGATCTACATTAATCCCAAGGAAGTACCATGATATAGTATCTATATCTACTTCTAAGAATCTAGAACAATTTTCTAGGTTAAGTTAATTATGAAAGTTTGGCCCAATTGGTTTATTGGTTTCCAAAATAATGTTGAGTGGAATTTTAGCAATCTTTGAGATTTCACAAATCTTCAAAGGTGAAAAAGAGAATATGAGCATGTGATTAAATTTGATATGGAAAATATGTTCATGGTCTCTCTAATATGTTTTTCTCCTGCTATTTTATCAAATCCTTCACATCCCAAGAAGAATTTAAGAAATCACATTTTCTAGTGAGAATCAAGACTCCAATAACTTGCAAATGGACCCCCATTTATGAGTGCCTTCCATGAACAATCAAAAGGTAGGCAACTTTTGCTAATTGCATCTCATGCAACTTTTGATATATTTTGCCTCACTTTTCTTATAGACCCACGTTTATGTGTGCCATCTATACTAATAAATGTTAAGTCCAACCTACCAATCCTTTTTTGTCTCAAGACAACCTTACGACATCCCCTGTTTACAAGTGCCAATGCATGAGGGCTTTTAAGTCAAAGATGCATCTCATGTTAAGTGTATGCTCACGACTTTCCTCTTAAGTATGACCCCCATTTGCTAGTGTCATCACACAAAATTGGTAGCATCATCATGGCATACACTATTGGTAGAAGGCCTGGATTAATTAAACTCTTTTAGTTTGTATCCATTGAGACTTAATATTTGAAAAAACACTTAGACATTCTAAGTGGAGGATTTTTTGTTCGCAAAGATCTCATCATTTTTATCTTCTTATTTAGGTTCTCTATAACCTAATCATGCATCTCATACATCAATAGAATGTGAAAAGCGTAAATAAGTAAATGCGCCTAGCATGCTCCTTGGGCGGGATAACAATGAGCCAAACCAAGTGATGCACTTAGAGGCATAGATGTATCACTTAATTGATATTAAGTCGGTTGATTAAACTAAACTATTACATGAGAGTATCCTATATATTCATGGGTCTTCAAGCTCCCTTGGATCCTCTTTGCTACTTGTAACTTTTACAAAAGAAAGAAAATGTCATTCCTAGTGATTCTACTTTCATAACTTTTACAAGATAGAACAAGAGGCATGCAAACCCCATTTAACACAAACTATGTCAACAAATTGAAATAAATAAAATCAATATTAAAAGGCTCATAACCATCCCTATTTATTTATCATTCATTCAACAATTAAATGAACAATAAATAAATCTACAATTAATAATTAATTCCAACAATTAAATGCTTATCTTATAAACAAATAATTGGTCAAGCAAAACATGTATGACACAAGTAGGAGATTAACTTTGACAAGTTTTAAGAAGCAATAAAAAATGTCAAACATAATATTGAGGCTTGCAGAACACTTTTGCATCCATAACACATGATTTAACATCATTTTTAACCACTTAAGGAGCCAAAAATTGGCTCAAAACTTGCCAAACCATCAATCAGGGCACTTTTGGATGAGCTAGGCATGCCACTGGGCAGTAGCTCTTAGCCACTACCCTGGTAGCTTGCCCATTGCTGGCCGACAGCCCTTGTTTTAGGGTCAAAGGCTAGTCAAGCCTATTTTTAGCTCAACTTTTGTGTACCAAAAATTTTAGAACACTTTCTAAACATTAAATCACACATTATGGACCAATTTCCAGATCAAAAACTCATTTTAAAATTGAAAATTAAAGTGCTCAAACATGCTTCAAAAATTCAAGTCTAAGTGAAAATCAAATTCTCCAAAAATCTCCAACCAAACTCCAATCCAATTAAATACAAAAGTGAACAAAACTCTTTTTGATCAATTATCAACATGCTATATCAACAATAACATCAATTAATGCCAAATCAACTTTCAATATTAATCACTATGAATTAAAATATATTAACCACATGAATTGACACTCAGATCACATAATAGCATGCTTTCAATTCATTAATGTAGGAGCCACACACAAAATTAACCAAACACTCCAATCTATCATATGAATTGAGAATTTGGTGATCTATATTAATTCATCACATGAATCAATCATCCAAAGAAAATCCAAATCTAAGCATAATTTGGGCTCCGATACCACTTAAAAGCAAATAAGTCGCTAGGATCCAATTATCAAAACAATCAAAGTATGAAATTAACTAGTGATTTAAAGGATAAAAAGGTTCAAATAATGCTAGGGATTTAGGTTTTGTGAGAGCATTACCTTGAAAAGCAAAATCTAAGGAGAAACTTGCGAACTCTTCACAATTTCAGAAACTATTTGTAACTGGCACAATTGGAAGAGTGAGAAACGTTCCCAACCAAGACTTCTCCAAAAATTTAGATAAAATTAAAGGACCTTCTAAACACCTTGAAAAAATCTTTGTAAAAAATTTAGATCAGAAATATTTCTGGATCTCCCTATAGAAATTCACCAAATCGGACCATGTGCAGGTGGATCTCCAAAATCTAGCAAGTGAAGTGCCTTGCCTCTATTGTTATGATCCACACAATAATTAGATCTTCCAAAATCTCCAGTATACAAGTTGGAGTAATACCAGAGATACAATAATGGTGGAGGCCAATTTTAGATTGGAAGGAAGAAGAAAAGAGAAAAGCTTTCAACACATGAATGCAATGCTTTCAAGTGGTTTTTGGAGGGAAATTGCAAAGAATCTATTTCTTCACAAAATGGTGTGATGTATTGCTGATCCTCTCTCTTTATATCTATATATAGATACTAAATGATGTGATGCCAAGGTGGCATCACTCCTTCCATGAGGAAGGATGGTCAACTAGGGTGCCAAGGTGGCAAATTAAATTCAAATCTCATTTGAATTTTTTGTGCATTTTAATTACATTTGAAATTTAATTCCAAATTAATTAAGATGTTAATTCAAATGAACTTTTCATTTGAATTTTCCCTCCAAAAGTCATTCTTTCCATTAATTAAATTAAACTCTTTAGTTTAATTACTTCTTTTTTGACTTAACTCTTTAAGTCAAACTAGCTTAACTTTTTAAGCTTATTTTGTTAACTTAACTCTTTAAGTTAACTTAACCAATTGATGCTCATGCTGGCACCAAATAATTAAATCCTTAATTATTGATCTAATTTAACTCCTAAAATTAATTGATTAATTTAACACTTAAATTAATCAAGCCAAAAATGACCTTCAAAATTGGCACCATAAATTGGTTCACTTGGAATTAGTTTTCTAACACTTAGAAAAGTTTCTCGATCAATTAAGAAGTTAATTGGATTTTGTGTGTGACCCAATAGGCTTTATCATTAATTTTACATGGGCTCACAACTCCTTGTGACTTTTGAAAATTTTATATTCATTTTAGTTTAAAACTTCTTTTAAACTAATTGACTCAATTCAATTAATCTCATTAATTGAAGTATACCCAATCTCCATGGTTGATGTCCAATCTCAAGCCTATGAAGCCCAACTAAATGGCTGAAATGAATATTCTGGAGAACCATCATCGCTCTACACGTACCAAGCAAATACGGTTCTTCTGCCTCTTATCTCTCGAAAGAGGCCTAGGGAAAGATATTTGTCGGTTTCTTAACAGCCTCGATACTATGTCTCTATTCTCAATATTCGATCCCTTTGTATGACCTCACCTTTGAAAAACTCTTTTTCCAAATTGTCACACTGCCTTACATAAGGATTTCTAGGAATCAATTATTATAGAACACATTGGACATACACTTTCCCTTCATAACAGCGAGGAGTCGAATTCCGTCTTAGATCTCACAAACTTTTATGCCAAGTAGCTCATACCTAATCTCAACCTAGAAGACTCACTAGTTGGTCAAGGATGAATCAAAGCAACAGGACCGGACATAAGGTTAGATCCTCAGGTTAGAGGATTAAAAATATGCACTAACATAAATAAGAGAATTAGCCACTACCGATTTGCCACTACAGTTATCTAATGGATTCTCCGGTAGGTTTTTAATGCCTTGTTCTCTAACAAACACCCACTAACACGCACATATATCTCATATAGTTGCTAATGGAACAAAGCAATCTCCAACTCTTGAATTTAAGCATTGTTAGTGCAAATCTATTCAGATCTTAGATGCCACATCTCATAAGATTTTACGACTTGAGAAGTTTAAAATTACGATCGTGTGAGACTTATTCCATGGTCACCAAATCAAGTCCCGCAGTCATAAGTGATCTATGGCCTTCATCCAAATGCGAATGAAGTGAAATAAAACATAAGATGAAGATGACTACATAAAGAATATCATTCAATCAAGATTATTTTACAAGGAATAGCTTTTACAAGGCCAAACAAATTGGCTTGCCGGGTACTATTCCAACTAGTACTGGCAAATTGGTGGGTTGGGTTGGTTATGGGTTGGGTTCAAAATGGATTGGACTCAAAATGGGTTATATTTATAGGTTGAACATGGGTTGGGTTGGATTTGGGTGGGTCTAATACAAAAAAGGGAAAAAAAATATAAACTTTTTACTAAATACATTGTTATATTATTTTATAAAATTATAATATTTTTATCTTTATTTGACATATATTAATTAATTATTATCAATTCCTTGTTAATCATGTAAAATCAAATCAAATTATGTAAATGCATAATTTACTTATTATTTTATAATATTTACATTTTTTTCTTTTTATACAAAACAATAATCTTGCTCAATGAATAAAATATAACTATTTAAAATATTTTAAATTTTTAGTACAAAATATTTACATTGTACCCAACAAAATATTTACTATACTAGTCGTATTCTTTTTTTTTTTACTTTTTATATTTAGTAAATATTTGCAAAAGTACTACTTAATTTATTTTTAATTTTTTCAATCTGGTCCATTGTTTTTTATTACAATGATTAAATTCAAATTCAATTCGATATAAAAGTATTACTATCAATTTAAAATAATTAAAATATTCATATATCTTTAAAAATATGTCTTTTTTAAGAATAAAAAATATAAAACATTTAAATTTACGCTCTCATATCTACCTAAGTTATCATTTTTAAATAAAACACTCAAAAAATATTGAAATATAGTTAATTTTTTAATTTTTGAAAATATTATAACTAAAAATGAAAATAAAGTTGGGGCCCTTTCTTCATGTCGAGGCAAAGGAAATGAAATGGACGACCTTAGTCTGTCCTCTCACATACTGCCACTAGACAATAAATTTATATTGTTTACATATTTATATTTTGGTAGTTCGTAAAAATTGAAAAAATAAAAAAGAAAAATAATTTTTTATTTATTTTCACATTTAAAGGTTGAAAATAATATGAAGGCTATAAAATTAACTAGCTAAAATTGTTTTATAAAAAAATGAAGTTTGTAAACGAAATAATGATTTCATCAATTTTTAGATCATAATCTCAAAGAAAAAGTTAATTAATTCATTCGAATTAAGTTAATAAATTAATATTTTAAAATAAATGAGGTGGAGAAATGATAAATGATTAATCAATGATATATAATTTATCTTATTTTTAATTCATTATTTTTTTTTCATTTTTAGAGTGTTATAGAAATAAAAATAAAATGGGGTATGATCTTGGGAAAATGAGAGAATGGAAGGATAATTTTGGAGCTAAAATTGGGTTGAATTATTTAAAAACTATATTCAACCCATTTTAAACCCATTTACATTTAAAACCTATTTCAACCCAACCCATATTCAACCAACTAAAACCCAACTCAACTCAAACCTAATCAAATTATTTTAAACCCAACCCAAAGTGAATTGGGTTAGAACCAATTTGCCACCCACGCCCCCTAATTCCAACAAACCAAGTTGTCATGCCCTGAAGTCAAATCATAAATTCTAGGTTTGAAGCATGAAATTCGAACCCAAATAAATAATCATATCCAAAACAATAAAGTTAGACAAAAGAACTCAAAGTGTCAATACCTAACCTTAATTAAACAAAATAAATTCATAACAAATAAAAAAGAAAAGCTAACAAGAAATAAACTAGCCTACTGTAACATCAAAACTAAGACATCAATCTTGATTCTCATCATAAGCAGGATCTACCTCATCATTAAGGATAGGATTTAAGTCTGCCAGAAGTAAATTAAAGAAAACATAGATTGTGAGTAAAAGACTCAATTAATTCTAAGTGTGTGCAATATGAGTATATGAATTTAACATAATTTGTTCAATGAAAATATTCGAGAAGAGCGCAAATGGAAATCAATAAATAGTCAAGTAGCAACGAAACAAGAATTTAGTAAATAGTTTCATAAACTAACAATTTAAATGCGATGATCACATAATCTTTGTTATAACCACTCAACCTTATAACTCCCAACGTAATAGTCCCTTATTGCTCTGGGCAAGGTACGATCTTACCAAAATAATGCCCAAGCCTAGGTACTCAGAAAATGCTATGACCCGTCTCAGCTATAGACGGATTTTGTTGTGTGCTAGAGGGATTAGGCCATATGGGATTGGGGTTCAACCGACAAGCCCACTGATATCCGGTGAAGTCCCTCACACACCCAAACAAAGTTGGATCTAACTAGTAGTAACAATAGCAGTAATAGTAAATCCATACATTAGTTGATTATTGAATTTAACTACTAGTTTAGAAGCATAGAAAAAATATCATAAAAGCACATGTTTCTTTCATCTAGAAATAAAAAAAAAAAACTTTTCTTTTTGTGCGCAGTAAAATACATATATAATGCAGTGTAAAATAAAAGTTGTTAGGCAATTATGAAGTAGTTATCCTTTTGAGTTATAAAAAAGAAAATACTATATAATACATATAAGTTTAGGCACTCACCTTATAGATCAATCATAGAAGTCAATTATCTATCTCAGAGTCAATCAAGTCAATTTTTGAATCACTTGATCATTTAATAAGCGCAACAATCACTAAATTTAAATAATTAGTAGGACAAAATTTACTTAGAACTAGCCTTATGAGTGCCATAAGCCTACAGTACCTTAAATCCAACAATCTTAATTGGTACTAAAATAATTTTTTTTACTATATATATTTTTATATATTAATATAAGCATTAAATCATCCCATCATTAATTAATCTAATAGAATATATATTATTATGAAAACATTATCTTACACTACGTACTTACCCAATACTAACTATTTCCGTGCATTAATATTAAAGCTATTACGGACAAAAGCAAAGCCCAAATTAACCAGAATTTCCATCAATAGCCTCACATGCAATTGAGCTCAGTCCGGCTTAATTTTCTGATTCTCGCTGCAGCCCACTGGCTAACAGAGCCATTGTAATGTAATTCTATTATTCCTAAAGAAATTGCATGCAAAAGGAATGATGTGGCAGATTAATAATATTTCATGCAAGGAATAAAAGCAGCTAAAAAAATTGTTAATTTAATCATGGGCCTTTCCATTGACTTTACTGATTCTTCCTTTTTGAAAACCTCACTTTGCCAATTAAATTCTAAACGTACGTGATTCCCGTAATCATCACGTTCAATCATAACTATCTAAAATTATCAAAGGAACGTATAGTGGATATTTAATCGAAACACACTTTGGAAAAATTTCTGTGGTAGTCGTCGGTTTCTTCTCGTCTTTCCCTTTTTTTTCCTTCTTCCACTGTTTTTTTTTTTTATTTATGAGACTAGAATTTTAAATTATAGGAACTCTTCATATGGAAGAAGTGTTTTACTTCAACCAAAATTCTAATTATTTATCTTCTAGAACTAGGATAACCTTATAATAAATTTGATGTTTATTACTAATTCCTAAGGTCTTAATATTAATTCCTAATAACAATATAATATTAATTTGGGAAAATTATAGCTTATTTTCTCAAAAATTGAATTATCTAATATATATAGTTATGACCTTAAATAGTAATTCTCATTATTTAACCAAGAGATAAATCTAGCGCTAAATATATGTACACATATATGTTATATCTTTTAACTGATATAACAAGTAAATGAAAATAGAAAAAAATAAAAACGAACACAGGATAAAATAATTAATTAAATAAAAAAGAAATTTTAAGGCGATACATCCCGCCCCGCTTAAAGGAATTTGGTCCACAAATTCTAACCTAAGTTAGCAAAGAGTTTTGGGTGATATTTTTGCATTTCCTCCTCGCTTTCCCACATTGCATCCTCTACATTATGGTTTCTCCAGAGAATCTTTAGTAGTGGGATCTCTCTAGTTTGCAGCTTCTAAATTTTTGATCTAACATTTGGATTGGTCTCTCTTCATACATTAGATCCTTTTAAAACCACAAATCCTCATACTTAATAATATGCAAAGGGTCTAGGTGTTACTTCTTTAGTTGTGACATGTGGAAGATATTGTGTATCCCTATGAAGTTTGGTGGTAGGAGAATTCGATAGGCTACTGCTCAAATCCTCTCCACTATCTTGAAAGGGTCAACATACTGAGGGCTCAACTTTCCTCCTTTGCCAATCCTCACAAACCCTTTTCTAGGTGACACCATTAAGAAGACCATATCTGCGACACTGAATTCCAAATCTCTTCCCCTTTTATCTGCATAGCTCTTCTATTGACTTTATGCAATTTTCAGTCTCTACTTGATTAAGTAAACCTTATCAATAGCTTTTTGTATTATTTCTGATCTAATTGCTCTTCGTGCCCAAGTGCAACTGGCGTGCGATACTCTTCCATGTCCTAATGTAATGGCAAACGGCATTTTCTTCCATATAATACCTCGTAAGGTGACATCTAGATACTTGATTGGTAGATATTATTGTAGGCAAACTCAATCGGTGAAAGATGCTTAATCCAACATTCCCCAAAATCTAATATGCTAGCTCAGAGCATATTTTCTAAAAGCTAAACGGTTCGCTCTGACTGACCATCTGTTTGATCATGTATAGCTGTGCAAAATTGTAGTTTCATTCCTAAACTCTCCTACACTTGCTTCGAAAGTCTAAAGACAAACTTAAGGTCTTGATCAGATACTATACTAACGGGTACCCCATAGGACTGAACAATTTGATTAGTATAAATTTGCACAAGTATCTCTACTGTATAGGTAACCTAGATAGTAAGAAATGAGTTGATTTCGTCAGTCTGGCAATTATCGCCTAGATACTATTGTGACCTCCTCTTGTTGTAGGTAACCCTATGACAAAATGCATAGTGATCATTTCCCCACTTCCAGATAGGCATTTCTAGTGGCTGTAGTAACCTAGTCAACCTTTGTTGTTCTGTTTAGCTTGCTGGCAAGTGAGACACTTTTAAACATAGTCAGTAATCCCCCTTTTCATGTTGATCCACTAATAGTACTTCTTCAGATCTTTGTACTTTTTGTTACCACCAGGATGGATTATGTACTTCAACTTATGAGCTTCAACTAAATTTCCTTCCTTAATTCCTTGTTTGTAGGCACACAAATCTATTTCCTTTATAATAAAGCCCTCTCTTGATCCACTTCAAACTTGGTGTTAAAGGTGTCCATTTTGTTTATGTTAAATCTTTGTAGATTTTTATCCCCCCTTTGTGCCTCCACCATCCTTTGATAAAGGTTTGGTCTTAGGGTAACATCAGTATACAGTACTGTCAATTTTAATCCTTATCCTAAAATAGTAAGATTAGCTGTTTGTGCCTCACAATTAAGCACACAGCCACTACATTCACTTTTCTTAGATGATACTAGATTAAACAGTCATAATCCTCTAAGAATTCCATCCAACAACGTTGTCTCATGTTTAAGTTCTTTTGCATGAAAAGATACTTTAGAGTCTTGTGGTTAGTGTACACTATAAAGTTTGCACCATATATACAAGCAATGTCTCCACTCCCATAAGGAAAACACAATTGCCACTAACTTTAAGTCATGAATAGGGTAGTTCTACTTGATGCTGCTGAAAGCTGTGTATAGAGAAAGGGGGTTATGTTTTTGGATAAATCGACCAGAGAGGTCGAGTACTCAAAGTTGTATATATCTTGGGGCTTGAGATCTGCAACCACAACACACATTAAACTAGCTGAGATGCCCCCGGCTAGGGCACTTCAACGCTTAAGTTAGTTTTGGTCGAGATGTGAAAATTGAATAAAATACACAAAGTGTATAAGACTTATAGTGTATTGGGCATTACCTTGAGTGTAGTTGAGTCTAAAGTATTTATAGCCTTCTCCATGCATGATTTGACCCTAGTACCCTTATCAGGTGTACTGACTTTTGTCTTTCCTAGGGGGTTAGTGGTCATTCCATGTCCAGATCCCGGTACTATTTCAGGTGGCTAAATCTCCTGCTTTCCCAGATGAACAGTACCTCTTGAGGCGTATCTCTACCAAAGGTGGTGGCAAAGTTGGCAAAATTAGTGATAGGGTTGGCAGAGTTGGTGGCAGCGATTGTATCGATTGTCATACATCATTAATGCGAAGGCATACATTCTGTTAGACTAAGAAATGCAACAAAAATCTGAGTCAACGCCAGAGTGGGTCTTGAGGCCAATACATATCAACCAAACTTGACTATTGGAACTTCTAGAGTGGTCCTGAGGTCGATGCAGATCGACCGTGAACCCTACCAAGTGAGGTCAATATCGATCAACCAAACAGACTTGATGTTGGGCCTTTTGGGTTGTCTCATTTAATGTTGGGCCTATTAGGTTATCCCATATCATAAGTCCCCCCAACTCACAATCCTAATCGAGCTTGTCGATAAGAATGAGCAGGGAGTTTACATTCAATTATGGTGGTTACCATGCTCGACTAGGATTTTTGAATCCTTGACCCGAGTTTTTAAATTGTCAACCAGGATTTGAGGTGGTTTCTCTACATTTATGCAGCTATTAATGCATAGAATATGAAGCATACTGGGGCAAGTTGTCATCATAACAGTTACTCAGATTTTCATGCACGAATGCCTATAAAAAGGAGGATAATCAACTCTATTTATACTTTTGTTGTCTAAACTTCTGGTTGAATCGCTATCTTTGAAGCCCTTCAAGCTCTCCTGCACTTTGCCTTTCCAAGATTTCTATTGTAAGTGCCTTTGCTATTCTTGTTCTTTTCTACCTTTCATTTATAGAAGTATGCCTACCAGTTTAGATTCTAATAGCACTAAATTAGAAAGTATGGCTTATGGGGGGGAAAATAGGGCAGAGATTGTATCTAAGTCATCTTGTTGGAGTAAATCGAGTTCATCCGTGAGCAAAAGCTTTAGCTCAAGCAATGTTAGGGTTATATTGGAGGGGAAAGCTGGCCCTATTGATATGCCCATAAGCCGGGGCTGATTATTTATCCTTGACTATTACACCAAAATAGCTTCTAAAATAACTGTTGTAGACTTAGTCTATGTTAGAGCAGCGTATCACATTCTTGATAAGTCTGAACTAGTAGCGCCAGGAACCAAAGGTAGGATTCATCGACCTCCTTGGGGATTTATAACTGTGTTTGAGGAAAGGTTAAAGTGCGGCCTTAGGTTTTCACTCACCCAATCCACAGTCAACCTCCTCCTAGGACTAGAAGTCTGCATCACCTAATTACTTCCTAACTGTTTTGTTATACTGTACAGTTTTGCCATACTAATGCACTTATAAAACCAGCCTACAACCTTTGCCAATTTCTCAAATTTATTCCACCTACCCATGTCC
>JACGDI010005772.1:749090-812302 GCA_014898725.1 Jacaranda copaia
TTTTTTTTTTTTTTTGTAACCTGCCACAAAATTATGAATAAAAACATATTTTCTATTTCATTTTCATCCTATTATGCCATGCATAGCCTTTGGTTTTTGTTGTGATAATGCGAAAAATATTTAGTTGCCTGTCATGTAGCAATTATGTTACACGACTGTATCGTTGATTGCTTCATATTCCCGATTGACTATTTGTTCGACCCTTAAAGTTAATTGCCTATCAAAAAGAAGTCGCATCCCTTGCTAACTACAAGGTTGTCAAAAATCAGATGATCAGGGTCGACTAGAAACTCGCGTGGCTAGGAGCCATTTAGATGGCTGCAAGGGGAGGAGTCATTTAAGTGGTAGCAAGGGGCTGCTTAGTTGTCAACTATGGAATCAACTAGAATTATTAAAGATAACAATTAAGCTAATAAAATTGTAATTTTATTTAAGCCAAAAGGCCTCAAGGATAAGTGCCATGCATTTTTAAATATAAAACTTCCTGAGATTGATAGCGCTCCATGGGTGGGGGAATTCCTCCCCTTGTATGTTGGCTAGCCTGTAGGTATTGTGCTTCGTTACTTTGATAACAAAGTATGGCCCTTTCCACTTTGGTTCGAGTTTGCCCACATTCTTGGAGACCTTCAGCTTCTTGAGGACAGGATCCCCCATGTTGAAGCGACACTCTCTGATCCTCTTATTATAGTTTTGGGTCATCTTTGATTTGTAGCGGTGTATTGTATTGCAAGCCTCTTGTCAATGCTCATCAATTGTTTCAAGATCCAGCTTCATCTTTGACGTGTTTCTTAGTGGGTGGAAGTGGATATCTTGAGCAGTATGTTGGATTAATTCTAATGGTATGACTGCTTTCGACCTATACAATAGGCTGTAGGGGATATGATCAGTAGCTATTCGAGTAGTTGTCCTATAAGCCCATATCACACCGAGTAGGTCATCTGCCCAATTCACCCCAATTTCCTGAATTATAGCCTTCAATTGGTCAAGGATAGTCCGGTTGGTCACCTCAATTTGACCATTTGACTGAGGATTGCCCACTGACGTAAAATGTTATGCAATCCCCAAGGCCTCGCACCAACCTCTTATGTTCTTACTCTAAAACTGAGTGCTGTTATATGAAATAAGTACCTTGGGCAGGCCAAAATGGCAAATGAGGTTTTTCCATATAAAATTTTTTATGGCCGCATCTGTTATCTTAGGGACAGCCTCAACTTCAACCTACTTGGTAAAATATTCAACCACTATGATTATAAACTTCCACTACCCTGTTGATCTCGGCAAAGAGCCCACTATGTCAATTCCTTACTAATCAAACGATCAAAAAATCTGGACATTAACCATTAGCGCGGTTGGCTGGTGCGGCAGGTTGGAATAAACTTGGCATGATGCACATTTGCGTGCAAAATTCACCAAATCTTTCAACAATGCTGGCCAAAAATACCTATATCTGATTATTTTGTGGGCAAGGGACCTCTCTCTAGAATGGTTGCCACACATGCCTGCATGAACATCCTGTAACACTTCCAACGCCTGATCCTAATCCAAGCATCTCAAAGGGATCTGGTAAAGGATCTCTTGTATAATTGATCATGCTCATCAAGAGCAAATTTGGAGGCTTGACCTTGAAGGCGTCGAGCCTTATTCTTGTCATCAGGGATAATACCTTGGTTGAGATATAGTTTTATTGAGGTCTGCTAAGAAATAGTTGTCTCGTCAATGGCTATTATAAAATTTTCATTAGAGAGTGCAATTGATAGCTTGTCCGAGATCAAAAATGTGATTTTCTTATCTCTTATTCCTCGATTAAACTAGCAAACTTGGAGAGGGCATCTGTCTATTCATTCTCAAATTGAGGGACCTAGCTGAGAGTAAATCTTTTGAACGATTGCTACAACCTCTTTACCTTAACCAGGTACAGGGCCATCGATTGTTCTCTGGCTTTGAAATTTCCCTCGACCTATTCCACCACTAATTGGGAGTCTATAATCGCAACCAAGTGTTTGACCCCACACTCAAGCGCCATTCTCATTCCTGCCAGTAGGGCCTCGTACTCAGCCTCATATTTGTGACTGTATAATCTAGTTTGATTGCAAAATTATACTCCTCAACATTTGGGGAGCCAAGAGCGACCCTAATTTCGCTCCCAAATGTGTTTGATGACCCATCAATGTGCAAAGTCTAATTAAGAGGGGCCGAAATACTCTTGTCGGGTAAGTCGACTCGCTCTGCAATAAAGTTGGCAAGTACTTGCACTTTGATGACCATTTGAGGTTGAAAATTGATGTCGAACTCTCCACATTTGATTGCCCACTTGGCCAATCTACCTAATGTATCAAGCTTCACCAACACTTGCTTCAATGGCTGGTTTGTTAGTACTATGATAGAGTGAGACTGGAAGTACGTTCTCAACTTCTGAGCAGCGGTTACTAAGGCTAACACAAATTTCTCAATCTCTAAATAATTATATTCTGGCCCTTGGAGTGATTTACTACAATAGCAGATTGGTTGATGGTTGCCATCCTAAGTCGATACCAGCACTGAACTAATCAACGCTTTTGAGACTACTAAGTATATCTGAAGTACTTCTCCCAGCTCAAGTTTTGCCAATATTAGGGATGAGGCCAAATACTGCTTCAACTCAATCAGCGCCTTATCATACTATTCTGTCCATTGAAAACTCGTCTATCTGGCATTTTTGAGAATTTTGAAAAAGATGAGGCTTTTTTCGGCCAATCTCGTGAAGAACTTTTCTAAAGCCACGATTCTCCCTATCAGCCTCTAAAATTTTTGAACCATTCTCGGAGGGGTGACATCTAAGACTGCTTGAATGTTCTATAAATTTGCCTTAATACCTCTTTAGCTGACCATATAGCCCAGAAATTTTCATCCTCGGACCCAAAATGTGCATTTATTTGGGTTCAGCTTCAATCCAAATGCCCTTAATATCCTAAAAGTATAACTGAGGTTAAGTAAGTGGTCTTGGGCTTTTTCTATCTTGACTATCATGTTATCGACGTAAACTTCCATCAATTTTTTAATCTCATCTTTGAACATGAAGTTGACTAACCACTAATAAGTTGCCTCAACATTTCTCAAATTGAACAACATGATAAGAAAGCAATATAACTCATTAGAAATAGCAAAAGATGTTTTATCCGTATCCTTGGGTGCCATGAAGATCTGATGATAGCCTTTAAATGCATCAATCATACTTAACAATTCACACCTAGCAGTTGAATCGACTGGTAAATCTATCTGAGATAGGGGTAAGGATTCTTGAGGCATGCTTTATTCAAATCAGTAAAATCATTACATATTCGCCACTATCCCTCAATGTTTAGGATTAGGACAACATTATAAAGCCAAGAGAGATACTGAATTTCTACAATATACCATGCATCTAAGAGTTTTCTAACCTCCCCTTCAATAATTTACATCCTCTCGGCATTGAATGTCCTTATCTTTTGTCTGATCGGTTTGTATGAGGGGTCAGTTTTAAGACGGTGCACAATGATATTGGGGTCGATTCCTTGCAGGTCGGATGCTTTTCAAGGAAAGATATCGACATTTTTCCTTAGGAAATCAACTATGAGACACTCTAAGTGGGGGCCCAAGTCTGTTCCAATACAGGTTATCTTTTTGGAGTTACTCTATTCAAGCTCAATGGTCTTAAACTCTATTCAGCTTTTGCTTCTTACCGAGCTAGGTCTCTTCTTGTTATGCTACAGAGGTATCCCCCAAAGGCTTCAATTGTGGTTGAGTGTTTTGCTCGATTGACTCGATCGAGATGTTATAACATCGCCATGCCTCCTTCAGGTTGCACAAAAGCTCGCCCATACTGGCTGGGGTTGGAAACTTGACTTTCAAATGATAAGTGGATACGATGACATGAAAGTCATTGAGGGTAGCTCGGCTAAGGATGACATTATAGGCAAATAGGGTGTCAACCACAAAGTAATTTAGCATCAATGTTCTCCTTCAAGGAGCCTCTCCGAAATATGTGGACAAGTCGATCGACCCCTCTAATATGATCTCCAACCCATAAAATCCAACCAACGACGTGTGCATAGGCTAGAATTTCAACATGCCTGTGTTCATCCTCTTTAGGTAGATAAGAAGATGACATTCGCTGAGCTGCCATTGTCGATCAGAACCTTGTGCACCCCAAAGTTCATAATCTCCACAAAAATGACCATCAGGCAATCTATCTTGTGATCGACATTCCTGCCCTCGAGGTGGGCCAGGTTGGCATCAGTAAATGAAATGGGTTCTGCGTTAATTGTAAAGTGGAAAGTTATCTCTATAGGTGAAGCTTTATTGGAGTCGAGCCTCCTCTGTGTTTGCCTCCGAGTGGACTTGGAGTCCCCCCCAATGGGACCTCCTGCAATCATGTTAATTACCCCTCTGATAGGTGGACGATCTTCTTGGGTAGGCTTTTTTCCTTTATCTTCTCTCTTGAGGATAACTGACCTTTCTCTTCAAGGAGTCCGATCGATTTTGCCCCTTCAGTCTGGGTGCCATGGCTATGTATTTTTTGAGGTGGCCTGTCTAATCAACCTCTTGATCTCATCCTGGAGATTGAAGCACTCATCTGTGTCATGCCCCTTGTATTTGTGGAAGTGGCAGTATTTCTTTGATTTCTTCATGGCTTCAGTCTTCGTCAGCTTTCTAGGCTTTTTAAGGAGGCTATCATGTGGATGGCGTACAAGACCTCATTCCTCAGGATGTTTAATGGTGCATAGTCATGGAAGCATTTGATCAGAGATCGACCTCACTCTTTTTATTTCTGGTCCTCTCTTTCCTTCTTTTTCTTCTTGACCTTGGAGGTCTAAACTTGAGCTTGTTCATTTTCTCTTATGTCATATATCTTTTTGCCAAGTCAAACAGCTCCTCCATCGACCCAGGCTATTACCGCACTAAAGCATTGGCGCATTCTTTGTGCTTGAGCCCAAAGAACAACACGTCGATCAAGAACTTAATCCTGGGATTATCTATTTTTAGGACCTCCATATTAAATATAGTAAATAAATCATGGAGGGACTCCCCCTTGCCTTGCTTGATGGTATGGAGGTAGGTATGGGGGAGCTTAGCCTTTCTTTTGCTAGCAAATTAGTGCAAACATTTGTTGCACAGCTGATCATAGGAGTAAATTGATGATGATTTAAGCTTCATGAACCAGTCTCGTGTGATGCTTTGGAAGGTGGTCACCAACATCGTGGCATGGATGTATTCATTATGTCCATGCAGCTGCATCATGTGCTCAAACTACATGAGATGCTCATTGGGGTCAGTAGAACCATTATACCTCGACAGGCTGGTAGGGACTTTAGCATCCACGACGATGCACTCGTCGATGATTCGTAAATAAATGGGGACCCTCTCTCCTAATGAGACCTTTGAGAAGCCTCCATGTTTGGTGCTCTATTGGTATTTCTCCTTAAAATCTCATCGAGGCATCTATTCAACTACTAGACTTGATGGGATACTTCTTCCCATTCGTCCCGATCTGCTTGGGTAGCATTCTAATCAAGACCCGATTTAAGATGCTCGACCCTATCATGCTGCAAGGCTCAAATGGGCTGATACACAAAGTCTATAGACTCTCTTTTCTCATCACAGTAGTCACGCTTAGAGCGTTCGACCTTATCGTGCTGCATGGCTCGATTAGGTCTAGCATGATCTACCGAGTCTACTACCTCCTCCCATATTTCTAGATGTCTTCTCTTTTTTTGCAGATGTCTAGGACTAACTTCACTCCTGGTAGGCAACTGCCTGGATTCAAGATAGCTGTGGCTATTCTCAGATGACCTATTTTTTTATGGGGGTGGTTGCGGAGTTGCACTGGCGGTGGGAGCGGGCACTGTAGTGTGCCTGTTTAGAGCAGCAAATAGCTAGGATGATATTTGAGCTAAAATCTGCTCACTTATCAGTTGCAACAACTGGGGCATGGTGAGCATCACTACCTACTCTTGAGGGGCACTGGTGCTTGGAGAGTTTGTACCTTGTTGGGGGTTAGAGAGAGGTGGAGAAGTGGACCTCCAGTTCTCCTCCCTTCTAGATACTGCTCTGCATGTGTTTACCATTTTTCTCACTGTAATTTCAATGATTTCCCTCAGACAGTGCTAAATGATGTTACTGAAAGCTGCGTATAGAGAAAAGGGATTGTGTTTTAGGATGAATCAACCAGAGAGGTCAAATAATCATAGTTGTATATATCTTGGGACTTGAGAACTGCAACCACAACATACGTTAAACTAGCCGAGGTGTCCCCAGCTAAGGCACTCTGACGCTCAAGTTAGTTCTGGTCGAGATGTGAAGATCGAACAGAATATAGAAAGTGTATAAAGCTTATAGTGTATTGGGTATTACCTTGAGCATAGTTGAGTCTAAAGTATTTATAGCCTTCTCCAGGCATGATTTAACCCTGGTACCCTTATCAGGTGTACTGACGTTTGTCTTTGTTAGAGGGTTGGTGGTCATTTTATGTCCAGATCCCAATATTGTTCTAAGTGGCTAAATCTCCTGCTTTTCTGGATGAACAGTACCTCTAAAGGCGCATCTCTGCCAAAGGTGGTAGCAGGATTGGCAGAGTTTATAGCAGCGGCTGTACCAATTATCATGCATCATTAATGCAGAGACCTGCAGCCTGTTAGACTAATAAATACGATAGAAATCTGAATCAATGCCAGAGTAGGTCTTTAGGTTGATACATGTCGACCATACCTAACTATTAGAACTTCTGGAGTGGTCCTGAGGTTGATGCGGGTCAACTGCGGATCCTACCAAGTAAGGTCAATACCGATCGACCAAACAAACTTGATGTTGGGTCTCCTGAGTTGTCTCATTTGATGTTAGGCCTATTAGGCCTATTGGGCCTACTAGGTTATCCCATACCACTACTTATAGGATTTCAACTTTCTTGAGGCATATGCTATTACCTTACCATTTTGCATCAGGACATATCCTAAGCCTTCTTTAGAAGCATCAGTATACACTACAAAATCCTTAATACCCTTAGGCAGGGCTAGTATTTGTGCCAAAAGTAACCTTTTCTTAAGCTCTTGAAAATCGTGCCCACACTTATCAATCCACTTAAATAGAGTCTTTTTCTGAGTCAAACCAGACAAAAGGGTAGCTATTTTTGAAAAATCTTACATAAACCTCCTAT
Organism: Jacaranda copaia; assembly: GCA_014898725.1. NCBI lineage: Eukaryota > Viridiplantae > Streptophyta > Magnoliopsida > Lamiales > Bignoniaceae > Jacaranda > Jacaranda copaia. Next base: position 756,259 of record JACGDI010005772.1, read on the forward strand.
AATAGTTAGCCAAACCTAATAAACTTCTCACCTTGGTCACTATCTCTAGTCTTTTCCATTCTAGCACCACTTTAATCTTAGATAAATCAATCATAATTCCATATCTAGAAATGACATGTCCCAAAAGGGCTACGCAGTCAAGCCAAAACTCACACTTTACAATAACATCCTTAAATGTTTCTCATGTTCCTTCTACTATTTGAATAGACCAAAATATCATTAATAAAGCAACCAAAAATTGGTCTAAATATGGTCTAAACACATGGTGCATCAAATCCATAAATGCTACAAGGGCATCAGTCAACCCAAACGGTATCACCACAAACTCAAAGTGACTATATCAAGTGTTTAATGCTATCTTAGGTATATCTTCCTCTTTAATTTTTAGTTGGTAGTATCCTTGTTTAAGATCTATTTTAGAATAAATCGGGATCCTTGTAATTGATCAAAAAGTTCCTCAACTCTAGGCAAAGGATACTTATTCTTAATCATGACATTGTTTAAGCCTCGATAGTCTGTACACATCCTTAAGGACCTATCCTTTTCTTTACAAAAAGCACTAACACTTCCTAAGGGGATTAACTTAGCCAAATGAATCCACTTTCAAGTAGCTTTTGTAATTACATCTTAAGTTCCTTAAGTTTTTCTGGTGCCTTAGATATTAGATTTTCCCTAGAAGAACCTCAATAGAAACTAACACTTCACGATCAGGGGGTAGCGACATTAACTATTCTTGGAACACATCAAGAAAATTTGCAACTATTAGGACTTTATTGATCTTAACCTTGTCCTTTAGTCTATTGATCAAGTAAGCTAAGTATCCTATCTCACCCCTTCTTAGTGCTTTTCTAGCTTGAGTTGCTGAAATCAAAGTCATCTTAGTTGGCTTTCATTCTCCAATCAACTCTATTATTGGTTTTCTAAGCTCACATAAGCTAACCACTTTACAATGACAATTAAGATAGGTGTGGTATTTAGACAACCAATCTATCCCTAAAATAGTGCCATAACTTTCTAGATGTAGTAACACTAAGTCCGCAGGGAAATCCCTACCACCTATACAAGCCTTACAAAATCTACTCGTCATCATACTAGAACCTATAAGAGCATTCACTTCTAAGTCATATGATAGATTCTCCATATGAAGGCTTATAGCATTCACATAATGAATAGATATGAGAGAAATAGTTACCCTAAGGTTAAATGAAGGTTTTCCTAAGTGTTAAGAAATTAGAATAGTACCTCTACCATAACAGTTCGATCTAGAACTCCTTCACAATCTAAAGAATATGCTTCAATTGGAACTTTTGGTTTGGCACTATTTGAGTTTCTCGGACCATGTTGATTTCCTTTAGATAAACTCTTATTCACTAGTAGTTGCCTCTTCTGTGGACAATCATGGTGATGGTGTTGATCAATACCATATGCTAAATAATAGCCTACCTTCCTCCAACACTGAGATTCTTCATGTCTTATATGAAAGCAAGATAAGCACTAAGATCTAAAATTAAAACTTCAAAACATAAAATAACTAGTGGCTACAAGCAAAACAAGGATCTAATCATGCCTTGAATTCAGATTTAGATAGAGGATTACCTTGATAAGAAAATCCAAGAAGAAACTAGTGAACACTTCACTAATTCCAAAATCTACTTACTCATGGCACAACGAAAAAATTGCAACGATCTTCTAACCAAATCACCTCCAAAAATTCTAAAAATATTAATGGAGATAGCCAACACCTTGGAGAATCTCCATTAAAGTATGCTAATTAATTGGCCATCTAGATCATCCTGGAGAAAATCACAAAGTTGGACCTCACACTGAGAGCTCTCCGAAAATAAAGCAAGGCACACGTCTTGCCTCTATTGAAATAGTCCACACACCAATGAGACTTCCTAATTCTCTAGTTCATAAGCTAGAATAGAACCAGGGAATTCATGGTAGAGGTTGGGGTAGGAAGATGAAGAAAGAAGCTTAGCCTTCAACACATGAAATGCTAGCTTGCAAATGTTTTAAAAGGAAATCAAGAATCTAATTATTCACATCATTTATCATGTGCATGACCTCTTCTCTTTATATCTATATATAGAGGCTGAAAATGTGTGATGCCAAGTTGGCATCACACAACACATGAGGAGGGTGGCCAAGTGGGGTTGCCTAGGTGGTAAAATTTGAATCCAAATCTCATTTGAATTTTATTTGCATCTTAATTACATTTGGAATCTCATTTCAAATTAATTAAGATGCCATCTCAAATCTCATTTGAGTCTTTCCTCCAAATTTCATTCTTTTTAAATTAATCAAATTAAACTCTTTAATTTAATTAATTATCCTTTGACTTAACTTTTTAAGTCAAACTAGCTTAACTCCTTAAGCTAAATTCATTAACTTAACTCTTTCAGTTAACTTCACCAATTAATGATCATGTTGGCACCAAATAATTAGCTCCTTAATTATTGGTCTAGTTTAACTCTTAAATTAGTTGATTAATTTAACATTAAATCAATCAAGCCAAAATTGACCCTCAAAGTTGGCCCTAAAACTCAATATACTAGCAGACATCATTTTCTAACACCTTAGAAACTTCTCTCAATTAATTAGGAAACTAATTGAATTTTGTGTATGACCTAATAGGTTCTACCATTCATTGGACATAGGCTCATAACTCTTTGTGACTTTTGAATGTCTTATATTCATTCTAGTTTAAAACTCCTTTTAAACGAGTCAACTCAATTAATAAATCTCATTAATTGAAGAGTACCTAATCTCCATGGTCGATGTCCAACCTCAAACCTATGGAGCCCATCTAATTTGTCGAAATGACTATTCTAGAGAACTATCATCGCTCTACGTGTGCCATGCAAATACAGTTATTTCGTCTCCTATCTCTCAAAAGAGGCTTAGGGCAAGATATTTGTCGGCTCTCTATTAGCCTCAATACTATGTCTCTATTCTCAATGTTTGATCCCTATTATGTGACCTCACATTTGGAAAACTCCTTTTCCAAATTATCACACCACTTTGTGCAAGGATTTCTTGGAATCGATCATTATAAAACATATAGGAGATGTACTCACCCTTCACAATAGTGAGGAGTCCGATTTCATCTTGGATCTCACAAATCTCTATGCCAAGTAGCTCATTCCCAATCTCAACTTGAAAGACCCACTACGTGGTCAAAGATGAGTTAAAGCATGAGTGTCGGACACAAGGTTACTATAGATCCTCAGGTCAAAGGACTAATAATATGCACTATTGTAAACAAAAGAACTAGCCACTGCCAATTTGCCACTTTAGCTATCTAGTGGATTCTCTGATGGGTCTTCAGTGCCTTGTTCTCTAACAAGCACTCACTAACATGCACCCATATCTCATACAGTTGCTCATTGCAATGAAGCAATCTTTAACCCTTGGATTTATCATCGTTAGTGAAAGCCTATTCGGATCTTAGATGCCCCGTCTCATAAGATCCTATGACTTGAAAGATTTAAGATCACAATCATGTGAGACTTATTCCATGGTCACCAAACCAAGTTCCACAATCATAGGTGATCTAAGGGCTTTATCCAAATGCTAGTGAAGTAAAAATAAAGCATAAGATGAAGATAGCCATATCAAGAATATCATTCAATCAAGATTGTACCACAAGTGAAATAGTTTACAAGGCCAATCTAATTGGCTTGTAGGGTACTATTCCAACATTATATCCATAGTAGCTGCACATTGTGTCCCTTTTCCCAATATTGATTGATCCAGAGGTTTTGATTGGTTTGCAAGTGGGGTTGCTGAATTGTTGCCTTAGTTGTTTCGCTCCTTACCCATGGGCCCTTCCTTCTTGCCAATTGATTTCAGCAGGGTGAGACTTCTTTTCAACTTTATTCATGGCCTCCAGGACAACTAGTCCCAATTCTATCTTCAAAGTTTATTCCACTACTATTGTGTACTTAGGTACATCCATAGAAAGTCTCGCACCTTGTATGTTAAGCAAAGCCCTCTTAAAAAATTCCAAACTCATCTTAGTTCATAACCCAGCATGTATGGCACGTATTTGATTACTCGTATATGCTTAACCTTGTATTAGGCAAATGAGAGACTTCTTTACTATAATTAGTTGAACTCATCTTTCCTTTGTTTATGAATTAACTTTGGAATGTACTTGTTGTCAAACTACAAGAGGAAATTTTCCCAAGTTCTAATAGTTTGTTGTTGTCTTCATCTCACCTCTACTAAGTTCTACCAATGGCATGCTAGACCCTAAAAAAGGAATACAACAAGATTGACCTTCTGCTCATTACTATAGTCCAGTACACTATAGCTGTTTCTAATACTCTTTATCTAAAGTTTGGCCTTTTTGATCATTAGAATCCCTATAGAATTGTTGTGGTAAAAAACATAAGAATCGATCAAGTGCTATATTAGGAGGTTGTGGTGCTCTAGGTTGTCGGTAGTTTCCAAGCGCTCACGTAAATTATTACATCGCTGCTACTATTTGACTTAAGGGATCATCGCCTGTTGGTGGTGGTTAAGGTGGAGCTTGTCTATGTTTTGCTTGTGAAGGTTGTCAAGAACGTGTCCTAGGGTTTCCTTTTCATCCCTTGATTGACTTCGTCAAGCGTTAGTTAAGTGTCTTCCTCGACAAACTCTACGTCTAGGACCCATTCTAAAATAAAGTGATTGCTATTAATAGTATATGCCTACTAAAATATGAAGTGGAGCATGAAATAAGGTAAAGTGAAAATATTTGTCAAATATCATGAATACTTAACATAAACAATATACGTATCTTTTATTTATCAATTAATAAATTAATCTAATTAACTTTCAATTTATCTAGTTATTATTATTATTATTATTATTATTATTATTATTATTATTATTATTATTATTATTATTATTATTATTATTATTATTATTATTATTATTATTTGTTTCTAATAAAAGCTCCCAAAATATACCTTCGAATAATTTAAGAACTCTAGGAGTTGTCATGATAAAACAAGAAACAAAGAATGTTTTATTACTCTAATGAATTTTCATACACAATCATCCTTCATATAAACTAAAATATCTAATACTAAATAGAAGTTTGTTTTATTCATAGCAACCACTAAATAGAAAACCTAATCTACTAAAATAATGCAACTAGAAATTTAAAACTAGGGTCCTATTAAACTCTAAATAATAATTCTCTTATTCTAATCCTTATCATTTCCTTTATATGGATCTATCTCTTCAATATCCTTATTTGAGCCTACTTCTTCTTGATCTTCCTTAGCGTCTTTTTTATTTCCCTTACTGGGTTCTTCCTCAATTGTTTCTTCATCCTCCAACTCATTGATAAATGAGCTAATAATTGTTAGGCTTCATTAAGGCCTCTCATGGCTATCCTAAACACATATTAATCTCGATGACATTACTCATGTAACTCATTATTTTGGTGATCTGGCTTTTGTCGATAGACTTCTAGCTATTATTCTAGCTCTTATACATCTATCCTTATAGTGAAGGTGTTCTCTTCTATGGTGGTCCCTACCATCCTTAAACCGATGCACAATTAAGTTTGGGTGATAATCCTTTTAAGGTGCATTGAATTTCTTAGAAATTGATTACTTGCGTCTAAGGTTATACCACTCACTTCCTCTAACTTTAATCACACGGGATGAAGCATCTAAATGATGATCTGACTTACATGGGCTATAACTTACCATCTTATCCCACAAAATGAAAAGAACCTAGATCGATGAAGAAATAAAAAGAAAATAAGAAAAGGAAAACATCAATTCTTAAGACTTCTAAGCCCAAATTCTATAGCCCAAGGATTCTATCTCGACATAGACTAAGCTTAAAACCTAAGCTCTAATACCACTCTATCACACCCCAAAATCAAACCATATATTCTAGTATTGAAGCGTCAAACTCAAACCCAAATAAATAATAGTATCCAAAATCATAAAGTTAGACAAAAGAACTCAAAGTGTCAGTACTTAACCTCAACTAAACAAAATAAATTCATAATAAATTAAAACTAATAAGCTAATGAGAAATAAACTAATCTATTGTAAAAATTCAAACTAAGACTTCAATCCTGATTCTCATCATTAGCAAGATCCACCTCCACTAGAACTCTAGTTATTTATCTTCTAGGGCTAGAATGACTCTATAATAAATTTGATGTCTCTTTTAATAATTCATAAGGTCTTAATTATTAATTCTGAGCAATGATATAATATTAATTTAATGAATTATCTAATATATATATATAAATATTTATGACCTTAAATAGTAATTCTCACTATTTAACGAAGAGATAAATCTAGCATTAAATATATATATACACATATATATGTGATATGTGTGGCATTTGTCCCACATTGAATTGAGAGGAGGATCTTGACCAATATATAAGCGGCTAGACCCTTTCCTCCTTTTGAAGCGCCTTTTCAGGACAAAACCCCCCTCTCGACCCGAACGGCATGTACTGAATGGTCAACTGGGCGTAGGAGGGACAATACCTCGGGGGGAGGCTGCCATGTGGCGACAGATCCATGCATCATCAATATGTTACATCTTCTAACTAATATAACAAATAAATAAACATAGAAAAAAATAAAAAAAACACAAGATAAAATAATTAATTAAATAGGAAAGAAGTTTTAAGGCATTACATCAATGAAGCCTAATGAAACAATCAACCAAACAAATGCATGACTTATAGAGATATAAATTCTATGTTTTCTCTCGGTAGGACAATCAATGAGGATAGGCAAGTTTGAAAATCGTCATATCATATTTCCTCAAGAATGGACACTAAAAATGAAAACAATCCAGAAGCTTATGACTTCAATAGAAAGACCATGGGTGAATTGATCAAATCCCTCGACCCCATGAAATGATATTGTTGAATAAGGATGAAGGTTTTGATATTGAAGCCAAGAAAAATATCACTTATTAATTTAGGGTTTGAATTTAATGCTGAAATCCAAGAAGAATGGAGAAGATTCAAGTTAAGGATGAAGTTGTGATGATTTCCTAGAGGCAGAGGTAGTTGACAAACTTTAAGGAAAGATACCAAAGAGGTAGACCAAATCAAAGTGAGAACAAAACCAAACAACTTCATTTCCACAAATGCCATGAGACAAGATGTAAAAGATCTAACTGCCCCAAAGTGCACAAAGTAGGCTAATGCTCGGGCCACAACGCCATGGCAACAATATAAGAAGATTATGACAATAGGAAGTTCGAGAATTAAAAATATTGCTTCACAGTAAGCCAACAAATAGGTTTTCCTTTGTTAAATGCTATGATTCTAGTAATGAATATGATCTCGATGAGGATCAACATAAACTTTTAAAACTTTACCAAATCAAGGTTGACATGCTTACAATGAAGAACAAAAACTTCACAAAATAAAGTAGAAGAATTATAGGAAGAGTTAGATAAGGTTTCTAGAGAATCATAAATAAAACTTGCCTTAAATAGTGACTGTTGATCCAGACTGTAAAAAGAAGGTAAACGATTAGCTCACTAAGGAGAACGATCCTTGAAAAAGTAAATCTATGAAATGAGTTGTGAAATTAATGGGAAAAAGGTTGTTCATGAATATTATCATTTTAGGAAAGAAAATCTTAGTGAGCATTCCAATAGCATCAAAGATATAAATAGGTTAAATATCTCATGGAAACAAGTCAAAAGAAAAATCCAACATCTAAAATTGATAAAAATGTTGAAAGTACCAAACTCATCCATAAATCTTCCAATAATAGTATAAAAGTAGTCCTTAAAATAAGATTTCATGTGGAAAGTTTCGTCACGTCAACTACACGTGTTCATATAAAAGACTTATTTGTACAAAGTTTATTTAGATGTCAACATATTCTGCCACTAACCATAGAGAAACCAACATAACTTGGGGACCTAAAACTAATTGAATTTTTTCCACATTTCCAAAATAAGAAATGGTACTTAGCATATGTTTTAGTCACATAATAGAAGACGAGTCTATGTTTCTCAGGTTTAGTAAGTGTCGTGTAGGAAACCTTTTCTATCCAAACAAGACAAGAGACACATAATAAGTAATACAATCAATAAAAATCTAGTACTACAATTGATAGTGTGTGACCTTTTCAAGATCCTAAGCATAATCTGCTTAGTACTTAGGTGTAGTGAAAGATACAAAGTACAATTTTATCGTACGCACAGTGATGTTAAACTTGAAGGAAAATTGGTATTTGCTTCCAAAAGGGATGATATTTATTGTGTAACTCTTCATGATTTAATTGCAGAAGTATCGAATGTTTAACTGTTAATAGGAGGAAAGCTATATATAGCACAAAAGAGTAGGCCATATCAACATAGAACTTATCTCTCACCTCACAAAAAAAGACTTTGTGAGAGGAGTTTCAAAGATCAATTTCTTAAGAATAGAAATGTAACGCATGCTGGGGAAACATATCATGTTCTTGCTAACCAATAAAAGAAAAAAAGAAAGAAAAAGATGAAGTCATTGGTTCTAGGTCAATAGAACTTCTGCAAGTTAATCTATTTGAGCCCATGAAAATAGCTTCATTATGAGGTAAAATATTATTCATTTGTTATAGTGGCTGATTATGCTCCATTTACTTAGGTATTATTCCTTAGTTATACAAATGATGCTTTAGATACTTTCATTCAATTTACAAAAATGTTTTAAAATGAAAAAGGTTATCTTATGAAGAAAATTAGAAGTAAATATTGTAGAAATTTTGATTAGGTCGAGTGTACATTATTTGATTAACAACATAACTATGTATATACTCCAAAACAATAGAGTTACTGAAAGGAATAAAACATGTTTTTATAATACATTGCTAGAAGCATACTTAATGAATATGACTTTCCAAAATCTTTTCAAGGTGAGGTCGTGATCATGACATGTTTTGTTTCAAATTGTGTTTCTAAAATCTATTTTTGAAGGAAAAAAAAAGCGCTTGAGAATTCTAGAACGGTAAGATGTCAAATTTCTCTTATGTTTTTGTCCTTGGTTGCAACTAATTTATACTCACTAACATAGATTATCTTAAAAATTTTGATTCAAAAAGAGATGAAGTAATTTTTGTAAGTTACAAAATTCATAATAAAGTTTCTCATATTAAATTAAAGAAAGGCAAAATGGTGAAGAACCCATGCTTATAAAGGTTGATATATCTAACCCCTTTTTCCACCAAGGGATTATTGAGCAAAGACATTGTAGGGTCTCATGAACCAATTAATATTTTGGAAGTTGAACCACCATCCTACACTTAAAAAGAGTTAAAATTGGCTAAAGAAACCAATACTACTGCTAAAATTGATTCCAACAACTCAATGGACAAAATAAAACAAAAAGACAAGAGTTCAAAAATACTTTCACTCATCCTTCCAACAAATTATTGGAAATCCTCAAGTTTGAATAACTACCAAATTAAAGGCAAGATGAGTTCCAATAGATGAATCAAAACTATGCAACCTCTTAATGATCGAACCCAAAGATATCAAAGAAGCACTAAAAGATCAATCTTGCATTAATGCCATGAAGAAATAGTTGGTACAGTTTGACAAAAGAACAAATTCTAGAAACTAGTAGAATTCCAATTAAATCATCTTATTATCAGTACCAAATGGGTTTTTTTATATTAGCTTGATGAAATTGGTAAGTTCACTAGGGATAAAGCTAGACTGGTAGCTAAATTCCAAAACTAGCAGGAAGATGACGATTATGATGAAATTTCTAGTAGTAGCTAGATTGGAATCACTACACATGCTTATTACTTTTGCATTTCACAATAAATTCATGCTCTATCAAATGGATGTGAAAAGTGCATCTCTTAGAAGAAGTTAATGTCGATCAATGATTAACCTCCTAATTTTGAAAATATAATTTTTTTTTCATCATATTTTCAAACTTGACTATGTGATAGATTCTAGTGTGACCTTAAGGATAGCACCAAGGGCACAACTAATAATGGATTAGATTTTTGCACTTAGATGTTTTTGAAATAACTAGTTACCCTGATATCAATTATGTTAGATGTATATTTAATAGAAAAAGTGTTGGAATAGTGCCCCGCAAGCCAATTAGATTGGCCTTGTAAACTATTTCCTTATAAGATAATCTTGATTGAATGATATTCTTTATATAATCATCTATAACAACCCAATTTATTAACTATTAATAGTATCAATATTGTATGAATCTAACCATTAATGATAATAAATTGCAAAAATCATACAAAACTTCACATACATTTGACAGCAACAAATTGCTAGCATGCTACCATATTAGGCTTTAAATTCAAATTACAAATAAATTATAATTGCCTAATTAGAAATAAATCTAAATTCAAATAAATCTAAAGATGACAAACAAAAGAAACAGAATTGTTTCTTGCATTTGCTAATTCCATTATCAAGTTTCATGAATGCCGCATGCTTTCTATCTTATTTTGAGAACAAGCATATGTGCTCGATATTAAGAAATCAAAAATAGCATATAACTGAGAATTGATGGCCATATTGTAATGCAAAATCCTAGGCAATTTCAGATTATATATTACTATATCAATCATAATTGAATTTCATTGTAATTGGAATAGTTGCCTTTGATTACAAATAAAACAAATTGAATTATGAATGCTCATTACTATTCTTTCAGAAATTACTAACTAGCATAATTTATGAAAAATATTTTGAAATTTGGGAATAAATTTGAATCATATGTATTAAATCACAAATTCCCGTATTTAACTATTCCATCATATTATGAATTATAAATTTCAAAAAAAAAATAACACATTCAATCAATCGAGATGCGAGATCAAGCCAAATTAGCTCTAATACCACTGTTGAAAAATTATGATTAAGCAAATAATTACAATTAAACATATAAATCATGATTTTCCAACGATGGTATCAGAGCTAATAGGGCTTGATCTCACATCTCAATTGATTGAATGTGTTCCTTTTTTTAAAAAAAAATTATAATTCATAATACGATGGAATAGTTAAATATGGGAATTTGCAATTATTTGAATTTATTCCCAAATTTCAAAATATTTTCCATATTCAATCAATTGAGATGTGAGATCGAGCCCTATTAGCTCTAATACCACTGTTGGAAAATCATGATTAAACTTATAATTACAATTAATTATATAAATCATGATATCAAATAGGGTGGTCCAGTATAACCTTTTGATCAATGTAAAAATTATGAATACCACCCTGAATCGAAGCTCATCTACAAGCTTTGAATGCGTAAAAACTCCACATCCTTTAATTTGAAAGGCCTTCTATCGATTTCTTCTTCTCACCTTGTAGTGCTGCTACCAAAGCTTCCACAAGTTTAGACACCTTAAACCCCTTGGAATTATTTGGTGATATCCCAAGAAAAATTGAGAAAATTAACTATGAATTTGAAAGAATCTTTTATGAGTGAATACTCATGTTGTGTGTATTCAACTCCTAAGAATATGACCTATTTATAGGTAAGTCTTTGAAGAGTTCAATCTAACTAAGAGATCTACATAATGTTTATCCCCCACAAAGGAGAATTATCCTCCTAGATGTGGATGGGTGTTATCTATCCACATTTTTTCACAAGGAAAAATTCTAATCCAATAAGAACTACTATTTTTTTATAGATGTAGATAAGATTTAATTCAAATATGGATGCCTATTGGGTCAAGAGTCCAAAACCCAACCCAATTCTTAGCACATATAAAAGTAGGAATGTTTGTTTATGTTTCCCCAAAACAACATTGTTCTGCGGAAACATAATCGAATATATCCTCATTTTTCCTTCAAAACACACATTTTTCAATATATATACATACATATATTATATATATACATCATATATATTTTATTATTATTCTAAAATTAAACAACTCACTCAATTCCATTTTCACCCCAAAAACTCAACTCAACAAAAATGCATTGATTTGAATGCTACAATAAAAAATGTCTCCTCCAAAATATAAAGAAACATTCCAAAAAACAACTTTCACATTCTCCAATAGTTCATTTTCCCAAAACACATAATAAAATCACATAAAAAACATAACCAAACATTCTCAAAACTTTCCTAAAAAATCATTTATTTATTTTCTTCATAAATCAAATCGTATTCTTCTTCAAAAATTCTCTCTCCATAAAAATTAATTTCCTTTAATTTCTCTTATCACCTCTTTTCTGCAAATTTTAGAATTTGCTCATCAAAATTTCACTATGAACAAGAGCGAATATTCAAACATAGATGTTTGGCCTTTTCCTCCAAGAGAAAAGGCCAAGCCATTCCTTAGCCATTGAAGAACCAGGTCCTCTTTGACCATTAATGCTGCTATGTATTTGAAATGGTACTCTGATTGATGAACCAAGTCATCTTTCAAGTTTTTCTTTTAAGTTAACTAGTAAACCAATGTCATCAACCCTTTGAAACTGGCCTCTCATGGCACTTCCATGAATTTCCTTGACAAGCCCTCTGGTTGAGGCAAAAATTGAGGACCCTCCTATTTACATTCTCTCGCCTTCCTCACTCAACCTCAAAAATATCACAAATTGGGATTTGAAAAAGATTCCAACAAGTCTCAAAATCTTCACTCAAATTGCTTTGTCTATCTAAAGTTTAAACGTTAATCCCCTTCCTCAATCTGCACTTCTGATTAGGTTTGAGAATTGTGGTTCCATCTTAAAAATTGATGAACTCTTCTAACCATTTTCGCTAGTTTTTTTCTATTCTAATATATGATTCACACCCTAAATTATCCTGCCAATAACCTACCATATTCCATGTTGCTTTCCTCTTGAGGAATGGTTTTGCCTAAAGAAGCTTGGATTAAAGGAGTTTAGGATCCTAAACTGATGGATTTGAATAGCCTCTATAGGATTAAATTCAATATTTTGAGGCCATGTGTTGGTAACATGGAATTGATAAAGGATTTAGTATCTCTTCTTTGAAAACTAAAGAAGGGGAAAAGTCAGTTGATGTTAGTTACACTGATTGTGTGTCTTCGTAGCCCTGTGCCAAGTACTGTCAGGCGCTCTTGTCACCTCCAAGATCGATTTGATTGGAAGCTAGATACCAAATTGGTTGCAATTGGAAAGGCTCTTGAGGCGCCGACCAACCAAGTAAATACTAGTCTAAATGTGCCTGATTCCAAGGTAGATCACTATACAAAACTACGGAATCAAAGAAAGCATTTGCAATTACCTAAAGAAAAGTTGGGGAAAATGCAATTTTAGTCCCTCATCTTTTTACACACGTCAATTTGATCCATCAAATATTTGGAATTTCGAAAAACATCCTAAGGTTAAAAAAATTCAGCACATTAAGTCCATTTTATTACAATTTTGGTCCATTTTGCCAGAAAATTACAAAAAACTCACCAAAAAATTGCATGCCCAAGCACGTGATAGGAAATTTGGAGATTTGTTGACACTTGTCCAATTTTTTCCACCCCCTCAAGCCCAATTGGCAAAACCAGCCATGTCACCTGACATGTCATGCCACATCAGCACCCACTGAAAAAAAATGTGACATGTTAAGCCTCATTTTGCTGCTTTTGGAAATTGAATTTGAGACATCCAATATGAAAAACAAGCAAGACAACCACTTCACCCGACAAGCTAATGAGATTTGGGTATTCAATTTTTTTATATGTCCAAAAATCAAATATATTTGTAAATTAAAAAAATATATATGTTCAAATTAAAAAGATATATCTGTAGATTAATAAAAATATAACATCTAAAACTCTCTCTCTCTTATCTCCATTTGATTCTTTCTCTTTCTATCTTCAATTTTGTCTTTTTAGTTGAAAATTTTCAAACTTTTTCTATTCAATAAAAAATAAATAATGAAAATTTGTTTCTAATTTATTTGAAATAAATTAATGAAGATTAAATTTGTATTTTTTAAATTTGTAAAAAAAATAAAATTTTTTAATTTTTTAATTCATAATAACTAAATTAATGAAAATAAATTTTATAATTTTTTTATAAGTAATAAAAACTAAATTAACAAAAATTATGTATATAAATTTTAATGAAAATTAAATTTTTAATTTTTAATAAAAATAAAAATTAACTTAACAAAAAACTTTTATCTTGTTTTCATTAAAGCAACAAAGTTTTATCTTTTTTGTTACGTTAATGTTTATTTTTATTAAAAAATTATTAATTTAATTTTTATTAAAATTTAAAAACATAATTTTGTTAACTTAGTTTTTATTACCTATAAAAATTTACAAATTTTCATTAAGAATTGCAAAATTTATTTTTGTGAGTTTAGTTATTATGAATTAAAAAATTAAAAAAAATTACTTTTTTAACAAATTTGAAAAATAAAAATTTAATGTTAATCTAATTATTTCAAATAAATTACAAAATTAATTTTCATTATTTAATTTAATTAAACAAATTTCAAAAAATTCCAACCAAAAAGACAAAATCAAAGATAGAAAGAGAGAGAGACAAATGGATATAAGAGAGATGTAGAGTTTTAGATAATATATTTTTTTCAACATGCGAACATATTTTTTTAATCTACAATTTATTTTTTTAAAATCTATAAATACATTTGCTATTGTAAATATTAAAAAAAAATGAATCACCCAATGTCATTAGCCTGCTGTGGTGTAGTGGTTGGCTTGCTTCTCCCTTGTGGTGGAGGTCTTGTTTTTGATTCCCAGCATCATTAGTGTAAGAAAGCTTTTTCCCCAAGTGGGCGCTGATGTGTACACATTGGCAACTGACGAGGCAATTTACGCCAATCATGCGCGGTTATGTTGAGAATAAAGGACATGCGTCAACAAATCCCCAAATTTCCTTTCACATGGTCGGAGGGTGCAATTTTTTAATGAGTTTTTTACAATTTCCGGCAAAATGGATCAAAATTGTAATAAACTGGACTCAATTTGCTAAAATTTGTTAACTGAAATTTGAAATATTTAATGGACCAAACTAAGGCGTGTCAAAAGATGACTAAAATTGCATTTTCCCCGAAAAAGTTAGCTGTTGATTGATTGAAACCTTTTGATGATGAAGGGGAAACATTTTTCTATACTCATTTTCTAAATTTTGAACATTTGCTTAAACCTTGTATTTGTTCTTGAACAATTACCCACCCACTCACACGTCCAAAATTTCAGAACTGACTACTTGGTATTTAACAATTCAAGGCACATAATAGCATTGACTGATGGATGATGCTTTTTTGACATTTATGGTTCTGATTGTGATACATTTTATGTATTTGCTGTGTTTGGTTCTAGTTTTAAAAGTGGAAGGAATTCCCTGCAAAAAGTCGAGGGGTCTTACAAATTTCCAGGGCGTAGGGGGCACGAGACCTATCGTTCCATCTCTCATATGTCAAAATACTTACCATCATAAAAACAGGGAAGATTATTACGTCGCTAATGATCTAGAATAAAGTTAAGAGTTCTAATTTATGATATAAGCGTTTTTTTTGTTTTTATATGATTGTGCTTCAATATCTCCAAGTTAATTGGTGGAAATGTTCCTCTTGCTGTCGGAAATCTACATTCCTTATTTAGCAAATGTTTACAGCAGGAATCTCTATCGGATTTGCACTGAATCTTGCATTTATCATATCTAATTTAGAGGATATAATTCATCTAAAAGTTCTCCAATTGATACTTCCTTTGATTCTAACGGCTTCTTTCCAGATCTTGTTGCTATTAAACAATCAACCATATAAAGAAAATTCTTTAAGTCTTAACTGGTGTGAAGTTGTGATTATTCTTGTACTTCATATATACAATTTCAATATTGTGCTTACCTTGGTTTAATCCCCTTGCTTCAACTGTGTTGTTTCTCAAAGGACTCTCTCGTGAAAATAGCCAGTAGAGCATTATTTAGAGCTATAAGCGGATATTAAACGATGCGAATATGTTTCCATATCCATTTAAATTTTATAATATCTGTATCCGTATCTATATCCGACGGATATTTTTTAATAATATCCGAATCTATATCCAATAAATATTAACCGAATTCAGATATATTCATATCCGATCATAATTATTAGGATACATTCATTTATAAATTTCTAAATATCCATTTATAAATATCCGAACTTTCGAATCCGTTAACTTGTAATAAAATGCATTTTTTTCAATGAATTTCATTTCAAAAAAAAGTTTACTAATTTATCTTAGAATTAAAAAGTTAATTATTCTTAACTTAGTTAATTTTTTAAATTAATGATTAACTTTGTGATTGATTAATTAATTAATATAAACTAATTATAAAGTAAAGCAATAATAATTTTATATTGATCAATTTTATCGTTCATATATTAATTTTTTAATTTTTTTTCTTAATTTAATAGTGTTTAATTATCATTGCTACTGTCGATTGATTCTTCGTAATCCTTAACTATTAATTTTTTCTTATTAATTCTTTACTTACTAATTTATACTTATATTCATTTATATATAGATTACGAGATTTCATATTGAAAAAATAAAAATAATTTATCATTTATAATAATATATTCTATATAATAATTTTTTAAATATTATTTATCATATATAGATAACAGATTTAATTAAATTATAGATAATCGAATATATAAATAGATATGTCTAATGGATATGTATTCGGAGTGAACATTAAACAAATTATATAAGCAATTACCATATTCGTATTCATTTACAGTTAGATATCTACTAATTGATTATACGAATAACATCCACGTTAAACGGATACGAATAATATATCATATAAGGGGATTCAGATACGAACAGTAAATAAATTTTCGAATATTCATTAACAATCCTAACGTTATTGCTGTGAGCATCTATTTTAACTAAGTTCCAATTGAGAAGAAGAGTCCGTAGTTTCTCATACCGAATGACAATTGTTCGTGCGTTAATTCGTATAACGCAGAAGCCGTGCAAGTTTGTTGGTGGGAGTTGCCCTAGGCTAGATCATGGATCAGCTAGTTCCAAATTATTTAGAGTCTTTATTATTGTGAGTTGTTATATCCCACTTGGATATAGTTAAGTTAGCTCGCTTTTGGGAGTTGGTTGTTGCTTCTCTTTGAAAGCAAAATTAGTTCATTTCTTTTCTCTGTATCATCAAATTACTTGTGCTTACAATTGTGCAGATATTAATTCCTATTAATTTGACAGATTTTAAATTCTAAATGAAAGCTTACATAATGAATGTCCACATTGCAAAATTACGATTATGTTGTGTTTTTTGTTAGTACTTTCCAATTAATTACCATTCTGGCATCGAGTGGAAATTGCACTGCCTTCATAAAATCCAACCATAAATTGTCCCAGACACTCGCTCTGTGAACACACTAATTTCGTCCAGCAAAAGTTTTTGAGATGGTATAGAATTTTCAAAATTCATAATCAGACCCTCTTAAGCATATCCATTTAAGATAATATCAAAGTTACGCGCTCCATTATGTGGTGCGACGACAACCCGAATCAAAGATCTTGACGGCTACTAGTAGTTTTGATGTCTTTGCATGGGGACAAAGTTGTGAATGGCCTCCATTATTTGATGAAGTGTTTATGCTACAGGAAAGAATTAGATACAGGAGCACACCACTCTAGATTTCAATCTGTAGGATGTTGTGAATAAACTACCAACAATTCAAAATAACAATTATGACGGACAGAAAATTCTAAAAGAGCAACAAGAACTAACTAATGTGAAACATTTTAAGAAAAAATCATTTTGTCTCCCAAAATAAAATGCTAATGTATCCCCATGCTTGCTATTTTTGGAATGATTCCCAATTACGCTTCCCCCCAAACCTGCTTCTGCTCCATTCCAACTTCAGATGACCGAGCAACTGACGCACAAGAGAAACAAGAAAACGAAAAAAATGGAGAAAAAAAGAAAGAGAAAGAAATATAAGATATAAAAGGAATAACAAAGAGTAATTGTTGTGATAAGACTTGAAAGGTCCAAGAAAGGAGAAAAGAAAGAGATAGAAAGAAGAAGAGGAACAAGAAGAGAACAGGAAAAGAAATTAAAAAAATTGACCGAAATTATTTTAGGCAATATCTGTTATCACATTATGTTATTTATTAAAGTCTAGTCATACAAATAAATATGGGAAATGTTTGGTTATATTTCCCCAAAACAATATTGTTTTGTTTTGGGAAAACATAATCAAGAAAGATGTGTAACGCTAAGGATTCAATTTAAAACATTTAAAAATTGAAATCTAACTTATACTACACCGATCCAAGGATTTAAACCATACTTATATAATGAATTAAAGTCAAATTGTTATCTTGCAAGCAAAATCTAACCAAAAACTCAATGTAGAGCTTTGATTCCCGAAGGCAGACTGCTTCTGCCGCAGCAGAGTGTGATCAACTTTTGATCGGGCAAATCACCTCAGATTCGATCCAAATCTGGACCAAAATTTCACCAACTCAATGAAGAATGTCCAAGAAAAATATCAGCACCAAACTTCTTCAGCAAGACCTCAAACAGATTCCAGAAACTCACTGCTGGAACAGAGGATCACCAAAGCAAGCAATCTGAAATTCGTCTTGCCTCTAATGTCAAAGTCCACACACCAATTAACAATCCTTTTCCTTAATTTAGCTGGAAGAATCAAGGAGAGAGAGCTGGAAGGGGCCGAAAATGGTGAGAGAGGTGAAGAAGAGAGTGAAGCCTCAACTCATGAAAGAATCACTTTTGGAGGTAATTTAGGATCTAACTCTTAGATGCACAGAATGTGTGTGAGTATAATGTGGTGGCCAGCCCCCTCCTCTATATGTATATATAGAGTGGAGATAGTGTGATGCCAAGGTGACATCACAACCTCCTTAAGGTGGGGGTGCCACCTAAGCATGCCAACTTGCAAGTTGCATGTTAATTTGTGTTGAATTTGAATTTAATTTGGAATCTATATTTCATCTCATGACATGTCAACCTAATTAAAATCTAATTCAACTCCAAATGAACATTTCATCTGAATTTTTCCCTCCAAAATCTATTCTTCATTTTAATTAAATTAAATGCTTTAATTTAATTAAACTTTGACTTAACTTTTCAGTCAACTAGCTTAACTTTTTAAACTAGATCATGTTAACTTAACACCTTAAGTTAACTTGATTAATTAATAGTCATGAGGCACCAAATTAAATTAGCACTTAATTTAATTGATCTTAATTTAACTCCTTAAATTAATTAAATCAATTTAACAATTAAATTAATTAAGCTGAGATAACTAAAGTTACATCAATAGACTCCCTCAATTTTCGGCCACCATGGAGCCCTTCTAACACTTAGAAGATTTCCCTCAATATTTAGGATTGCCAATTGGCTTTCGTGTGTAACCCATTATGTTTTACCGCTCATTGGACATGAGCTCACAACCTTTATAACTTTAGAATATCATATACTCACGTTAGTTTAAACTCCTTTAAACTAACCAATTTAATTCAATTAATTTTTATTAATTGAAGAATACACAATCTCCATGGTCGATGTCCAACCTCAAGTCCATGGAGTCCAACAATTGGCCAAATGATGCTTTTGGTAAACCATTCTAACTCTACGCATACCATCCAAATATGGTTCTTTTGTCTCCTATTTCTATGAAAAAGGCTTAGAGCAAGATATTTGTTGGTTCCCTAATAGCTTCGATACTATGCATCTATTCTTAGTGTTCGATTCTGATTTGTGACCTCATCTTGGGAAAACTCCTTTTCCAAATTTTCACATTGCCTTGGCGAAGGACCTCTAGGAATCGATCATCATAGAACACATAGAAAATGTATTCGCCCTTCACAAAGAATAGGAGTTGGATCCCATCTTGAATCTCATAAACCTCCATATCTAAGTAGCTCATGCCCAATCACCACCGGAATGCCCGCTAAGTGGCTAAGATGGAGTCAAAGCATGAGGACTTAAACATAAGGTTACAATAAATCCTCGGTTAAAGAACTAATTATATACACTAACGTAAACTGGAGAACTAGCCACTACCGACTTGCCACTACGGCTATCTAGTAGATTCTCTGAAAGGGTCTCCAATGCCTTATTTTCTAACAAGCACCACTAACATAAACCAATATCTCATATGTTTTGCTCAACGAACGAAGCGGCATCCAACCCTCAGATTATTCATTGTTAGTGCAAGTCTATCAAAATCTTAAATACCATATCTCATAAAATTCTATGACTTGGGATATTTAAGATCACGACCATATAAGACTTATTTCATGATTACCCCCTGGTACGTGACCAAGTCTTATAATCTTGTGTGATCTAGGTGTTTCAACCATATGCTAGTGAAGAAATAAAAGCATAAAATGAAGATGGCTATTTATAAAAAATATCATTCAATCAAAATTGTATCATAAGTGAAATAGTTTACATACCAATCTAATTGGCTTGCAGGGCACTATTCCAAGAAATCAAAAATGTCCCCATTTTCCATCCAAAACACACATTTTTCAATATATACATATATAAAATATTATATACATCATATATTTTTTTATTATTTTAATATTAAAAAAATCACTCAATTTTATTTTTACCCAAAAAATCTAATAAAAAGACATTAATTTGATTGCTACAATAAAAAATGTCTCTCCCAAAACATCAACAAACATACCAAAAAATAATTTTTATATTCTACAATAATTCATTCTCCCAAAACACATAATAAAATCACACAAAAAAATATAATCAAACCTTCCCATGATATTTTCTAGATAGATAATTACATTCTTCACTTAACATATATTTTATATATTAATGATTCATCCTTTTTGTCAAAGTATATGAAGCCTAAGGCATCAGAAAAATTATTTTCCCAATCTCAAAATAGAACTCTCATTTGAGTTGGTATAAAATTATAGATCAAAAAGTGTGAGTTTTTAAAATAATAACAGTAATGGTAATGTTGATGATGATTATTTACGCCACAGGCTCGACCAAAACTATTTAATCTGATGCAAGTAGTAGGAAAAAAGTACTCCATTTCAAAATTAAAATTTCATTTCATTTCGCACAAAGTCCTAGATAAGTTTTGAAAAGTGGACTTCTGTTTATTTTTAAAATTTTTTCTGATAGTAATTGAAATTATAACTTTAAATAAAATAGTAATTTTGAGGAAAATTATTATTATTATTATTATTATTATATAGTTTTCTTTATGAATCTTATTATGTGGGCTTGAGTTATAATTATATATATAAAAAAAATTGCTTAAACTTGCAAGTAATTTGAGCAGAATATTATTAAACTCAACTTGACTTACTTGATAGAAAAATTTGGGCTCAACTTAGCCTGAAATAGATTGAGTTGAATTCAACTTTCATTGAGTTGGATTTACATTATTCACAAATTATCTCTTATCATTTACACTTTTAAGAAAAATTATGACTTATTATTGAGTATCAACGAATACTATATTACAACATATCAACTACTAATCTAGCAAATGTGAAGGTACTAATTCTAACCTTTTGTTTGATTGAAGTTTTTCTTTATATAGAAATATGTATACTCCGTAGTTTATATCTCAATGTGACTTTCCTTGTTTGTTTTGCAATTTCTGTCGTAATAAATGTTGTTTGCAGTGCATATAGATTCTAACATTACACATAGGAAAACAGAGAGAGAGAGAGAGAGAGAGAGAGAGAGAGAGAGAGAGAGAGAGAAATTCTATTTTCATTCTTTTTTTTTTCATTATTTTTAAAATTTAAAAAGACAATTAATAAAAGTGAATTAAGAATAAATTTATATTTAAAAAAATTATTGGAAGAGTAATAATTATGTTCATAGTGCCACTAAAAAATGGAGTGATGTCCTTTCCAGAAGATAGCTAAGTGTCAATTCACCTTCTTTAGATTGCCCGCAAAGAGATCTTTTACTTTGAGAAATTTTATAACTAATTTCTTATGTCCTATTTCTCTCTGAAATTTGGTATTTATATGTTTTAGGCTTGATCGACCTACCCATTAGGATTTTTCTACCCACTTGGCGGGCTTAGCTTGTCCTTTGGGCTCTTTGGCCCATTTATTTTGTGATATAGAATGTAAAGTGATGGGATGGAATTATGGATGAAGAGTAAGATTAGAATAATTTTACAATTTTTATATTGTATTTACTCTATGGAATAATATGAATAATAATAGTAGATAATTGTATTAAATGTTTACTTTGATGGATGATAATATTGTGATAAATTTTAAAAGACTAAAACAATCTTAATTAAAAAAATTATTTATTTTTTTATTTAACATGAAGAAATTAATTTTTCTCCATTCCAACACCACATCCACTATTTCTTCTTCCCAAACATAAAGAAACTAATTTTCCTCTATTCCAATACAACATCCTTACACATAAAAACAAAAGCTTGAAACTCAGAATTTAGGCATACATCTTGCCATCAATATCATTACCTCAATTACAATTACATATATATACATATATATACCTTTCAATTATTTTTAATATAAATACATTGGTATAAAATATATAATAAATAAAAATTACTATATTGGTATAAAAATACAAATATAGAAAAGAAAAATAAAAAATGAAATTGTGGCAAAAATTAAAAAAAGAAAGAAAGAAAGAAAGAAAGAACGGAAGAAATGAGGGCAACATTGTAATTTAGAATTATCATCCCACCTTTCCCCATTTGTAGGATTTTTCATCCCACCTTGCATGCCTGGTGCCACATCCTAAAAATAGTGGCTACCATAGCAAACCTAACTTATCTACCAAACTCTCTTCTCGTAATGTAAATAATTGATGACAAGGGATGTGGGCCATTATCCCTTGTAATCCCATTACATAAACAGCCCCTTAGTTAATAAGTTTCAAATTAATTGGTCATGTTTAGTTAAATTACTAAAATGTCTTTAGATCCATTTTTAGTCTATTTTCAATGAAAAATTATTAAGTTTTGCATCAAAAATACAATGTAAGTTTAATTTGACAAATTTATCTTTAGTTAATTGATAAAAATACTTTTTTGGCTTGTTTAATCATTGTGAGTGGAATTGAAGGCACATGTCAAGAAATGTGGTGAAGCTCTGTGTAGTATTCACCTAAAAATTTAAGTGAGTTTCATGTATTTGATGTTTAGAAGCTCAATAAGGCCTTAAATAATCATCTAATCACTAAGAAAAATCCTAAATATTGTTAAGGTGTTAGTAACGAGGTGTTGCACTAGGGTAGTGCATAGTGGTGTGAAGTTTAAGGTGAGCTCCCTTAGGAGAATGTGTTCCCACTTGCACAAGGAAGCGCACGAGTATTTCATAGTAGTGTTGTTGATGTGGTACTTAGCTAGTCCTATGATAGGGGACAACTAATGTCATGTGTAGACTTAGAAATATGGTATGTTGCCGTTGTTTGAGGAAATCAAAGTTTCTCATGAAATTAGGAGTGAAACTTAGTAGGATAGCAATATCACCAAGTGGTAGCAACTTTGGTGATGATGAGGCATTGTGAGGAGAAGATAACTGAATTGGTTTGGCAGCAAATTCAAAAAGGAAAAGAATCAGCTAAATTGATAAAGGAGCATAAATGTTTAAAAGTGAGATTTGCTATGAGGAAAAGTTCCTACGTTCCTCTACTAAGAAGACATTTGTGAATGCAGTTCATAAAGATACAGTCAAGATGCATGAAAGCTCTAGCAAGTTCTTTGAGGTGATAGATGCAGAGACGATGATGATTTATAAAGAGACTATTTAGAGTCGATGTTGTATTCAGAGTAAGATTGAGCAATACTTTGAAGAAGATTTGTTATGCTAGATCTCACCATCTTGATCAATGTTACTGCTAGAGAGTTAGGAAAGGCTACAGCAATGGAGTGAAGGTTATAGCAAAAGAGCCTATATAAACAGCTCCAAAGGGATCAAGGCATATAGTTAGGATAGCAATTGGTAGCATGAGTTATTCTTATAAAGTTGTTTAGTATTTTTCTTTTTGTATTAACATTTTCTTTTGAAGGCTAAGCATTAATCTAATGTCTTGATATTATGTTCAAGTAAGTACATGGTTAATCATATAGCTTATTAACATACAGTATTCATACTTCAAGAGTTTAAGAGTGATCAATATAAAATCATTGTCAGAAGTGATAGGAAAAAAAATATATTGTGAATGTTCATGCTAAATACCATATTTAGGTGCGCATGCAAAGTATAAAGGTTGGATGTCGATGCTAAGGTATGGGCATTGTGCAGAGGCACCCACTAAGCGCTTGGCTAGGATGCTTATTAGGCATCCACTGTGCAAGAGATGCTGGGGCGCCCACTAGATACCCAATCAAGAGAGATCTTGGGCATCTCCTAGCACCCCATTGTGGAGGGCCTTAGGCGCCCACTGGGTACCTCACAGATACCCTGTTGTGGAGATCCTAGACACCTGGTGTTGAGGGGCCCATGAGGCACGTCAAGCACCCATTAGGTGCTTGGCATTAGGGCAACAAGTTTTCCTTGAGTCGTTCTTATTTGAATGATTTCTATTGAATTTATGTTGGTGTGATGCCATCAAGGATTATATTGGAACATAGAGAATTTTTAGGCGATGAAGTATAATGAGTACTTCGGTAAAAGTGATTGTTAGTGTTAAGAGAGATAAGATTATTTTAGGGTGTTGTGGGCCTCTTTTTTAATATCTTTTTTAGTTCACCTTATGTAAAGTAAAATTTCAAATGGAATGAGATTCGTGCTCAAGTTAAGCATAAACTAGATATTGAGACAAGAATAAGTGTATTCTTGATTTTCTTAGAGGCTTCATAGTAAGCGCATGATAACATACAGAGTTGCCAAACTTAGAGATCTTTCTTAGAATATTTTTTAAATGTTGGAACATTATCTTCCTTTGTTAGATGAGATAGGTGTCTTCCAAGATGATCTTCAATGAATATATTCATAGTGATTGCCATGTATTTCTGAAGGGACCCGATAGTAGTTTTTTTAGGATGCCTCATACTCCCCAATAGAGCCTATAGAGGACTTTTCAGAATGTTGTGTACTCCTAAAAGGAGCCTATAGAGGACTTCTCCAATCTGCCTAAGCGTGTCAAAGATTGAATTTGCTCTAAAGAGTTAGGTGCGCAAGTGAGTTGAAGATTGAGTGTGCTTTGAGGAGTAGGATGCACAAGTGTTTCAAAGATTGAGTTTGCTCCAAGGACTGAGGTGAGCAAGCATGTCAAAGGTCAAGAATGAGATAGTATCCCCTCGTGCTTCATTCAAGTCTAAAAATGCATAATTTCTAACCAGAAAAGATTAGTAACTCAAAGTAAATATAGAAAAGTTCTAACTTACTTAAAGAGGATTTGACAACGATACTAAGGAAGTAAAAGAAGCTACATTAGCATAGCTCTTAAGTATTTCGGAAGGGATCTCATAAGGTGATTGCCAACTTGATATCAGCATCTTAGAGTATGCCCTCATCATTGTCCTTTTTCTTATGTTATGCTGCTCTTTTGTTTGATCAGCCCTGAGGGTTGAACTCTAGATGTTATCAAGGTCACATTGTTGTTGCTAGTCTTTTGGTTGCTAGTGTTTATCTGACTATCACTAGCAGTCTTTGCTTCCTCTTGCAGTGAGACCTTTCTCTAGATTACCTAACCTTTATGCCACATATTCTTTGAGGTGCCCTCTTTAGATTCTCATCCTTCAAATGCTTGCACCATTTGACGATGTGTCTGTCGTTGCTATGGAAATGGCACCACTTGTCTAATTCATGCTTCTTTGGATCCTTTGTTATCTTTCAAGGAAAGAGCTATAAGAGGCCCTCTTGTAGTGCTACCTTTAGAATTTTCACTTTGGGGATAGAAAGCAGTGTGTATGTGGTGAAGGCTCAGAGGATACTACATTTTATATCTATTAGACATTTGCTTTTGCAAGCTCCTTGCTTTTAGTTATTGTTATTTACCTCATTACATTTTGTGCTTATTGAGTTCAGGAGTATTCATAGCTTTCTCATCCTAATGTACTTTTTAGCACGCATCAAGAGCTCTTCCAAAGTAGCTGGAGGCTTTTCAATGATCAATAGTCGAAACTTTAAGTACTTTAGTTTTTCTTGGATGATGCCAAGTAGGAGCTTTCAATTGACATGAGAAATCTCTTGTACTACTTGGGTAAAGTGGTTGAGATAAGTCCTCTAGAACTTTCCATCCTTTTACTCGATGATGAATAGGTATGACATTGTTATGGGGTATCTATAGTTGATGGAGAAGTTCTAAAGGAAACATCACATCAACATTTCCCATTCGATGATGGATCCAACTGGTATCAGCCCGAACTATGTCAAGGCATGCTTGATGACTATGGTGTGGAATAACTAGCAACATATAACTTCGATCAAGTTTTCAAGCACCATTTTTGTCAGGAAGTTGTTTAAGTGCTCATGGAGTCTGTGGTGTCATCGTACATTGATACTTAAGTTATTTCTACTGCTAGAGGGAGTGCTTTTGGTAGGATAATTGGAGAGAAAGGGATACACCAAGGAAAAGTAGCCACTAAAGGATAGTGTTAACATCTTACTCTCTTATGCAATTATAGTGTCAAACAATGTGTTTGAACTCCAACATCTATTAGCATATGCAATGTAGATTCCACTTTGAGTGAAGAGTGTATATCTTCTTGCTGTGGTAAAGGAGGAGGAGGATCATCGTACTCAAAGTTGGCTCTTCGCTCAGTTCTCCTCAAGAAGAAAGAACCTCCAACTCCGATGTAAAGATTAGTGAGACTCTTGGAGGTGGCACTCATTAGTGTATTGGGTGTTTTAAGTATTGCCCTCCAGTATGGTTGTTAGTGCCTCCTAGTTCATAAGTAGGCTAAGATTTCTAGTAGGAGATATATGCTACACGTACGTCTTCCAACATGAGTAGTGTATCAGGAGTTGGCTCTTGCTTTGATCATAGCAATGTTCCAAGTTGATAGCTCTCCACACTTATGAATTCCTCTAGTGATTCAACTCCTCATCTTTAGTTGTTCTCTTCCTACTTCGAGTCTTAGTGAGTGGGAGGTCTTTCGTATTGGCCTCCCCATTCCTTGTTCACAACGAACGAAGGTCTTGGTGGCCATTTGTTTCAGTCATAGCTTAGGTGGTAATAGTCTCCAACATGGCTCTCCATTTTTCCTATGTGACAGGCGAGACTAATTCTCCAAGAGAAAGAGCTTGCTACAAAGGTGCCTCCTTTGGTACTATTTGCAAAGGGTCTAGTATTTGACCAAGTTGTATTTATTGCTAATGACTTTCCACATTCTCTAATGCTAGGTTACTTGATTGCTAAGTTCATGAGCTCATGCCCTCATCTGCATTCTCAATGTTCCTTCTCCATCCTTTAAGTTTCCCACAGACAACACCAAAATGATGTTGCTTGAAAATATAACAAGGTCTTTTTTGGAAGACAACTGAATTTTGGTTTGTTTTTTTTGGAACACGTACAAAGAAATCTACTCTTCGCAAGAGTTTTTTTACTTTGAGAAATTTTACAAATGATTTCTTGTATCCCATGTCTCTCTAGAGCTTGGTATTTACAAATTTTATGTTTGATGGACTCAAGCACATTAGGATTTTTCTACTGCCCTCTTGGCAAGCTTGGCTTGTCCTTTGAGTTCTCCAACCTATTTACCTAATTAATTAATTTTAAGATTACTTGGTCATGTTCAGTCAAATTACCAAAATGTCCTTAAATATAGTTTTAGTCACATCAGTTGGGTTTAATAGATTAAATGTGAAGAGAGTGTTAAGAATGATAGAAAGAGAGAATGTATAGGCTACAGGAGAAGATATATAGAGAATAAAAATAAAAATATGTTGGAAGAAAATGTATATAAAGTGATACATTTCAATTTTCAAATAATAAAAACTATGAAAGATGGAGTTTGAGGGTGAAACTAGACAGACCCAAAAGACAATGAATCAATCATCCCCAAGTCAAGCAACATATATTTAGAAAATTATTTAAAATTTAATTTATTTTGACTGCTTGTACTATAAGTTAGGTATTAATTACCTCACTCTACTAATAAAGCTTCCAAATATCCTTCTAAATTAATATATAATTATATGTCTAATAAAGCTTCTGAATACTCCCCTCTCCCAGGCTAAACCATCAAACTCAGTGGAAAAGCACGCCAAAACTAGTCAGTCAATCGGCAAAGAAATTGTCATAAATCAACTCTGACATTCAAAATATGAGATGTTTTACGCTGATGCCAAACAGGCACCAACCTACGGCAGTAAGCTAGTATGAGCTTGCACTAACTAACAATATACTAGCAAGTAATTCCAAAACCTCAAGCTTCTGAGAGTACAAATGTGTAGTATATAGGCATGTAATGATAATTGAGCTAACCTTCTAACTCTGCTAAAAGTTTTTTCTTTTTTTGGTTCCCCTCAGTGATGATGATATTCCCCTTTTCTTCGGCTTCTTGCTCGGCCATATATATACAATTCAACTTGAGACAGGTTAAAGAATGATTAATTGGACTCCTGGAGGTTTTTTCGCTTCAAGCTGCTGCTTGGCACATCTTCGAGCAGATTCTTCTTTCTTGATTTGGTCAATACAAACAGGTGATCTCTCCAGAATTTGGTTGCGAGGATCAATCACTATTGTCTGGAGAGCAACAGCATTCTCAATAAAGTACATGACAAGTTCAGCATCACTTGTACGACCATAATACCCAACAATCTCTACCAATTTCAGGAATTCATGACCGCATGATTTCGCTGCTTGCCTTATTTTTCTTCTTCTCTTTGAGGGTGACATCCATATTAACTGCCACAATGCGCCAGGTGATGGTGGTGGTGGTTGAGGAATAGAAACCCAAAAAACACATGTAAGCAAGCATTTTGGTTTCAAGCCCCAAAAAGCATAAGATAAGACAGGTGCTAAATTACATATTGGAGTACTTGAACCTAACTCAGATAGAAAGCATAAGATAAGACAGGGGCTAAATTACATATTGGAGTACTTGAACCTAACTCAGATAGAAAGGTGTACAAGCAACTAAGAATTTGGACTAAGGAGGAACTTCTTAATACATCTCTGTCCTAGGCCACAGAATATGAGAATTGGGAAGAATTTGCTACTTTTGACGGTTGGGTATTGACAGTATAAAGAATAATTTCCACATCAACTTCATGTAACATGTAATCTGAACTGTTGAGCCAATATCATAACTGCTTATGTGCATTTTGAAAATTATATGTAATGAAAGAAGCTGTGTATTTAAGTCAAATACGCCACAGGGACCAAAATCATTTAATTTTTTTTTTGTTTCATTGAGTCACTTCAAGTCTCGACAAATATCAATTTCATAGAAGGTTTAATATCTGAAAATTAGCCAAATCCGGTCAATATGTGTCTGGCTTAAGTTACTCTTACATGTTATGAATTGACGTTTTGAAGACCAAAACATATGCCTAGTTGTGTCATACTTCATCCCCTTTCATGTACCACAGTGTTTGTCCAATTAAGCAATACAGGCAGGAAAGATAAGATCAGCATTCAAGTAGACTAAATTAAGCTGTACTTATTTCATATTGAACTTGTACAAGCTTCACAGTCAATAATCTCCATTTCAACTAGTGCTTGTAGTAATCATCAGGAAGAAAACTGCCCAAAGTGCCCTTTTCATCATTTGTCGCGCTGTTTCTCATCTAAGTTTAAATTTGAGGCGATGCATAATCCAATCTAACATAGAAACTTGCTTTGTCCAAAATGAAAGGCTACAGATGAGTTTATTAATGCTCCAACTACGAAAAGCAAAGTTACTGTTGACACTATTAACTCTATATGGTAAATAGTTGTAACTGAAATTTTCCAATTCAACGTAATAAATAGTCATATTGTTTAGATACTGTGTGTCATTGCTTAACTAGTTCCCAATTCAAAGATAATTAAGGCAAACATCAGTAAAAGAAAGTAGAAATTCAAATTTAGATCTAAAAAGAAAAAGAAATTGTAGAATTTTGCAGGCAGCAATTCACAGGTGAACTTGAAGCCTGCAGACTGCTGAAGTGCTTCTTTTCACAACAGGACTAAGGAGTTTTCTATAGCAACATCAGTGCAGTGGCAGTTTGCAAACATGAACTCTTTATTCACTACGCTCTGGAAGTAGCATTTCATGTTCCCTGTCTCCCTACTATTCACTCTACCGGACATGGAAAACACAAAGCCACTAGCTCAACCTATACTTCATACCATCTGTGAAGCTAATTTATCAGAGAGTGGTGGTTAACATTCTTGAATATCCCTATATTCTCAACTCGAGAAGGATAGGAGAGTAATGTTTATATATTGCATCCTCAACGTAGTGCATACCTTCTTGTCATCCCAAAGAAACTTGAGGTAAACCGACCCTCTTTACATGCATTGATTTGCACTAAATTAGGAACAAATTTAAAAGAAAAATGACTATTTCAATGATGGCCCTCCACCGATTCACTTATATAACCTGCACTAAAGTTGAAAAAATATGAACTTGAACACCACTAGTATAAATAATCCGCGTAACATGGCAGTGATAGGAACCACCAAATGTACTACAGAAACAAAAACTGAACTACTTATTCATCGGCTAAGATATTCCCAAGAAGTTGAAAAGTAAGTGATGAGGGCTTTATTAATTCTTCTAAGATTTTAATGGCTAAAAGGACCAGGGTTGGTAAAATGCATTAAACTAACTTAATCCTTTGTCGGTAAGAACAGCACAGATATGTCATTGACGTAGTTGAATTATTCCACTAATGTATTTTGTGGTTGAATTTTGTAAGTTGGCATCTCATTAGGTATATTCTCTCTCTCTCTCTCTCTCTCTCTCTCTCTCTCTCTCTCTCTCTCCATACAGAGACAAACATGTAAGCACATGCACAACAATACACTAACAAGAAAATGGCACCATTGAGGAATGTTGAAGAAAAATCTAAGGTTATCCATATGAAAGTGTCCAGATCTAGATGGCTGAAGAGCCAACTGTTTGATACACTTGGAAGACAGAACAAAGATATGATGTCCAGAATAGAGCAAATACCTCTCCAAAGATCAGTCATGGGAGAATTATAGGATATAAATTGTATGGAGATCAAGTATCTCATTGAAACGAAATGATCCTTGAAGAAAAGCAGATCCATCAATCCCAAAATGAAGATTTAATGTGTCTAGTCTCCTAATGAAAGTATCACCTTCGAGAATCTCTACAGGAAAATATACTTCAAAACTTTTATAGATTAGTCTCCTATTTTGTTTCATTGCATAAGCTAGTGAGCTGACACATCATGCAGCTGCTACCAACAACATAGTAAATTGTACTATCAATGAACATTGATATAGAAAGTAAAGAAGACATGGAATAATGATGTGAAATCAAGAACCAGAATATGAATATGGACAAGGTGTGCTTAAAACAGAAATCTTTCAGGAATATAACAAACATAGTGAAAGAAGAGTCGAAAACAAATTTCTGAATCATACATTCGTTATTATTTTGACAGTTAATAGATAGCAGGAAATCTGTTTGCATAAACTAAGCAGGACAGTTTAGCATATCAATACTACGAAACCATGATAGGGCATGTCACATAATAAGTTCAAACACGTACCTGCAACACAAATCTGTTCAAATGGGGGCATGCCTTTATTAGAGAAGTGAACTCAAGGAGACTATCATCATCCCATGCTCCAACTTTTAGAATTAGCTGCTTGAGGTTGGGCATCTCAGGAAATGCAAAAATCTTTATGTTTTCCTGAAAAATAAAGAAATCAAGTGGAAATCCGTTCAGTGTGAAAAAAGGAAGAAATAACGAATGAACTTGTTTACTTACCTCAGGACGATATATATCCAACGTGAGAACCTCCAACTGATAAAGGCAACTGGAAAGCTGGCCAAAGACATTGTTTTCCAATCCAGAATATCCCTCGCCTATGGAGATCTCATCAAGCATGGGAACATTACTAATAATTAAATTGATCCCAGGACCCAAATAACTAAATGAGACTAGGTTTACATTAGAGATCTCAATAGTGTCTATCCCAAGACAAAAGACTATCTCTAGGTACTTCAACATAAGTGATGAGCCACTGACTTTAACATTCACCAAATCCCCTGAGCCATGCATGGATAAATATTGCAAAACTGGACAGCAGGATAAAAAACAATCCAGAGCTTCTTCACTCACATTCACACATTTCAAAGACAGAGTTTTAAGACACTTCAACCCTGAGGATATGCAGGGTTGCATTCGAGCAAAATTTGAATAGACATTCTTCAATGATGACCCTTTATACTGAGTCAAATTCTTATATGGAAAAGTGTAGTTACGCATAGGCTGGCGAAGAGTTTCCCCATTTTCCAACAGGTCCAACTCAAGCCTCTGAACTCTCTTCCCAATTGCAAACTTAAGCCAATTATCAATTGCACATTTCGAACTCTTATCCAAATCAAAACAAATCCGAAGAACATCAAGTGTTGGCCCTCTATGCTGCCTCACTACACGGTTCACCCAATTAATGTATTTTGGCCTCTCAGAGCTCCGTAATTTTGGGTCTGCTGCAATTCTATCCAGTGTATCATTAGCATCAAAATCTAATCCAGCTACTTGAGTCCACAAATACCGCCATCTCCTCGATAAATTGCTTGTAATGGTAGCTTCCTTAAGCATTAAACGGGATAATATTGAAACAAGAATATCATCCGGCAATGAACTGATATAATCCTTGGGATCAAATTCATCCTTTTATCACAAGAAGTTATTCAAGAACAGCAAATCAGAACAAAATGGTCAGCATAGTTTTGAGGGACCAAAAGAATGGATATCAGCATTATCATATATAAATCCCACATATTTTCACCTATCCTCTCACAGCCCATATTAATATACAACCCCCACAAGTTTAATTCGCATATCATCTCATACATGTTGACAGCCAATTAAGTATGCAGATCATAATCATTTATCTTTTACATTCCATCAACATCAAAACAAACAGAATTTGGAAAAAGAAAAAGAAGATGGAAACTTATAATTATCGTTAAGATAAAACAAAATTCATGAAAGTAAATTAGCGTCAGAAATAACCGAACCTTGGGTTCTGTAACACGGGCTCTTTTCCTCATTGAACCCGATAACAAATATTGCTGATCTCTCCAGGATTGGTCAAATTTTAATTGTTCTACCAGCTGCATAAAGAACGAAGCCCAGAAATATTAACAAGAAACTTGATACTTAGGATATCAATTTATGTATCTGAGTAAATATACACATAAACATATAAATACAAGCTCATATATATATATATATATATATATTCTTTTAATACTATAAGTGTGCGCCTATGTGATTGATTATACACAAAGTGGAATGTGCTTCTGTGTGTAATTTATTTTTGGAAGAGGTGAAGTACCTGAGGCGGAAGTAAAACGCCAGAAAGGACATTGGAAGAAATTGCTGCACAGACCAAAGAAAATACTCATTTAATATGGTTGGACAATTTATATATTATTAGGAATTTTCTCCTCAAGTGATTGTTACATAGATTAAAGCTTAATATAGGAATTTTCTCATCAAGTGATTAGTACATACATACATCGGATTAATTCCTTTTATGTAATCTAAATTAATATAAATAAGATATAGATAGTGCAACATTTTTTGGCAAGATTAATTAATCATAAGATTCAGGTCAAATTACGAAGTGTGAGCCAAGATGATGTCCTTCAAGTTGATCCTATTCAAAATAAAAATTGATGTTTGAAAACAAACAAACAAACAAACAAAAATGGTTAAGATATTTGGATAGGTCCACATGACATTAATGAAAATTCTTCATTATAATTCAAATGATCGATAACAAAATTTGAAATTGATTAAATTGTACTAATTAAAATCATACATGTATATTAGCAAATGAGGCATTCATAATAATATTTTATTATATGGCTTAATTTAGACCATTCTTATTATTTTGATTCAAATGTTAGGAACTAGTAGCTATTAATCAGCTCTAACCAACTCCACCTAATTTATATATATAATACGATTGTAAAATATTAAGTAATT
Source organism: Jacaranda copaia (assembly GCA_014898725.1). NCBI lineage: Eukaryota > Viridiplantae > Streptophyta > Magnoliopsida > Lamiales > Bignoniaceae > Jacaranda > Jacaranda copaia. Next base: position 790,329 of record JACGDI010005772.1, read on the forward strand.
TTGTCTAAGTATTAGGATTTAAATGATCATTTCACAATTAGACCCATATAAAAAAGTATTGCTTGTTATTATATAAAAAAAATATCAATATTTTAATAATTAATTAAACCATTAACAACAAAATACTCAATGTTTAGTAAAGTAATTAACATTTAATAAATATATTGTAGCTGCACATTGGGCTTTGTTGGCTTTCGTTTCGAAAATACATTTGCGTAAAATAAAAGAGATTGTTTACAATCTCAAAAGTACATTAATAACAAAAGAGAGAAAATCATTTCTGTGTGGACTAATGTGGGATCTTGTGTTAAGAAGTGTTTCGGTTTGTGTTTTTGGATTTTTCATTCAGATTTTCCATTATCTACATATTATAGGTTGTTCATGTTTTTGGCCCATTTTGTCACATGTTTTGAGTGAATACTCATTCTCAATTTTTTTTTCCCTTTTCGGCTTACGACACTCATTCTAGTTATTTTCATTAATTTTAGATTCAATTCATCAGAACATATTTTCATTTTTAGCTTATTTTTGAGACATAAATTAGTACAAATTAATTTTAATAGAGAATTATTTATCTCAATGACATAAGTTTTACTTATAAAATATAATGTTAAAAATTCAAATTTCATGAACTCTTGATGTGTTATAAATAAATTAAAAAAAAAAAAAAAACCTTTAATAAAGAGACCTAATTAGTAGTGTGCCTCAACCATTTAAATGAAATATTTGTCCGACCACGCGGCCGTATCCTGGCAGTTGATTAGGGGAAATGAGTCATTTAGGACAACAAACTTACACCTAGCTCTGTACAGTCAAAGAAAAATATGGATATTTATTGATTATTCTCTTTTTATAATTGAGAATATGGACGCCTAGAAATTAGGAAATTATTATCGAATGTTAATTAAACTCAATTAATATGATAATTAATACAATAATATTAACCGTATAATTAATTTTTTCAGAAATTGCACACTAAAGTATATAAATCAATCATTAAATTCGATCAAACTCAGTGATGCAAGCTAAAATTTCTTCCCAAGTCCTATTTTAACATCAGTTACACTAATGTTTGGGGCTTTCTCTCTTTTATGGGAGAGAGGGAAGGGTTGCATTGGAACGCTAAATATTTCAGTTCAAAATACAGTGTTCTTCCACAAATTTAGGTAGAGTACTTGGAGCAGCTTGATTTTTATTATTACATACATTGATTATTTGTTAGGTTCGAAATTTTAATCTCACATATTATGTATGATACTTATACTATTGGAGTTAAAAGTCAATTGACAACCTGTTTGCATTCTAGCACTTCAAAAACAAAACCACTAACTAATGAAGATATATGCTGCTAATGAAATGTTTTGGAGCTACAATCTCATCTCTAATTAATTCTATTCTTATCTCATCTTTTGAAAAGTTGGCATTTGTAATTAGCTTATGTATTGAAATGCATGCGGGACTCTGCCCTTATAGGAAAAATAAGAAGAAATTAGCTTATAAGTAAGCATAAACGGTGAATTGGTTCATAATTAATGAATATATTGTTAGGTCATTTATAAATATATAAAGTCCTTTACAAATTAGATATACAAGAAAAAAAGCTAGAAACAATTTTTTTTTTTTTTCAATGTCTCTCCCCATATTTGTTTTCACAGAAGTCATAGAGAAGTTTTGAAGAGAAACTTTTCAAAGAGAAATACCTTGACAAACCCATGGATAAACTCTTGGACTAGGAAAAAATTCACCTTGCCAGCAATGTCGTTACAACTCAAATTTACAATTAATCCATTACTTGCATCAAAGGTAATACAACATCATTCTGTCAGGTATATGATGAGGGTATATCCACATAAACTATCACCCACTTCAAGATGCCCAACTTGGAAATAATTCGAGGCCTGTCCAGAAACTCAGGATAGTGGGCTTGACCCCTTGTATTATTTTGGCTATGAGCTAGACTCTTCTCATCCATCCAAAAGAAGCTAATAACTACCCTTCTTTCAGCACATGATTGAAGGGCTCAGAGCATGCCAACATCTTAATTATCGATCCACGACTATAAATAGCTCCAACCTTGACATTTTTACGTATGCTTCTCATACTTACTCTCTTCAATCCTAACTATTTCTTCTCTTCACTAACTTGAGCATAGGAAATTCATTATTGGAAGCAATCTCAATACCCCTAACGGATTTTTAATTTTAGGTCAAGTAACAAATTTATTCTTACATGGAAAAATATGTTTCAATTCTTAAATCAAATCAAGTAAGGCTATTTCATCCATCATCAGTATATATCTATTATCTATTACTATTATAAAAGGGCAACTCATTTTACTCTTTAAAGTGAAAGTTACTTTATCAAATTTTACAAAATTATCCTTCAATCTCTTTCTCTATTGGAATAAATAATATATCTTGAAAGGTAAAATAAAGATTTACATTTTTTTTTTTTTATCAGTTCTCATACCAAATTTTAGTTATCCAAAATTGCCCTTTATTTATCAACAAATACAACGGATGAAGTAAGGTTATAAAAGTAATTCACCAATAAAACCCACAACCCAATCCTCTCGAACTCCATTTCCAGTATTCCCCTCATACCTCAAGCCAAAACCTCCAAATTAGTTTCTTCGGTTTCTTCCTATTAGATAGATTGATTTTTGTTGCCACTAAAACGACCACCCTCATCCCCTATCTCCATTTGTTGGTTTTATTGCATATCTCAAATCAAAACCTATAGAATAGTTTTCTCAATGTTTTCTGCTTTAGAGATTGCCTTTTGTTTAGGTAGAACTAGATAAAATAAATTGTCTATTGGACTTAATTAGGACTTCTAGATAGTATGTTAAGTGGAGAAGAGATAAGAATTTTTTCAGGATCTCAATCCCATTTTAAAAAAATAAGAAAAAGTGAGTCCCTTTATCAAGTGAATCTCTTGTTAAACTTTCAGATTATTTTAAGGTTTTGGAGAGTGTCCAAGTGCAGGGGATTTTATATATATATATATATATATATTGTTTGAATAATATATATTTAATACTCAAAACTTAGCACTAAGCACTTTGCACATTAGCAACACAGCATGGATTAAACTCAAATTATATTTTAATTCAACATTTCATTAAATAAGTAATTTAATTAATTGTTTAAATTACATTTTTAATCAGAAATAATGTAACTATTAGAAAAAAGACAAGACTATTATAGTCAGTTTGCTGTTTAACCTAATAGTCATACTTGTGTAAATAGTTGTTGTAACCTTATATAAGGGGAATTAATCCACATAAATTCATTATATATTTTTAAAAGCAAAGTGTTATTACTCTCCAACAAAAAAGATATTCTCATACTCTTTTCAGTTATTCTCAACATCAATAAAAATTCTTAAGTAGGAATTTCAAAGTGCTAACTGTAATTCCTTGAATGCCTTAATTAAATCCTAGGGGTGAATTACCATAGTCCCAGCAACACAAATAATGGGGGCAATTATCACTTTAAAGATAGTGTAGGGTTTTCCTACATGCAATCAAACTTCCAACTTTTAAATAGATTTGTGCAGCAATCTTAAGGTGATAATTTGAGAAGATGGCAGGAAGGATAAAAAGTTCAATTCAAATAGTGGATTAGAATCTGGTAAAATTGGACTAGTTTGATAGGATGAACTTGAAGCGATGGAAGAACAAACTAATGTTCATGCTCACTGCATTGAAGATTGCCTATGTGTTGAACCCAAATTTGAAAGACCTTCTTGCACCACAGGATAATGATTTGGAGGTAGTCAAAGTTGAGAGAAAGAAAAGGCAAGATGATGAAGTACTATGCTAAGGTCACATCCTCAACATACTGTCTGATCATTTATAAAATAATGTTCAGTCACCAAAAGAAATTTGGAATGTACTGGAATCAAAATACATGGCTACAAAACAAGGAGTAGATAAGTTCTTGATTATGAAATTTTTTGAATTCAAGTTGGTTGATAATGTGTCTATTATGGATCAAGTGCATGATATTTCTATCTTAATATCAAAATTAAAAGACTCAAAAGTTGAGATTTCTAAATCATTACAAGTGAGGGCTATAATAGCAAAATTACCCCTAGTTGGAATGATTATAGAAACAAAATGCCTCTTACAATCGAAGATTTTACTTTGGAACAATCTGAAAAGCATTTAAAGATCAAGGAGGACACTCAAAATTTTTAGAGAAAGCATGATAAAAATTTCTCCATGGTGAACTACGTGGATGAAAAGAAACCTAGTTTGAGAGGAAAGAAATCTAAAGAAGATATGCCTCAAGGAAAGAAAAAAAACTTCCAAGAAATTGTTTTGACTAAAACAAAGAAATACAAGACCCATAAGTCATGCTACAATTGTGGGAAGAAAGGCCATCTTAAACATGATTGTCACTATAGAGAGAAGCAGAGGACAGAAAATACCAATAGTGCAAATATAGTTGATATAGAGAATGCCATTGTTGCCATGATTTCTGACTTGCACACTGGTATGATCACTGAGTTGAACATGGCTGCTACAACAAAGTCTCCTGATTGGTGGCACGATTCTAGTGCTACTATCTATGTGTGTAATAACCAAACACTGTTCAAGAACTTGGAGAATGTTGATGAAGGGCAAAAAGTAATGATGGGAAACGACAACACTGCTAAAGTCCTTGGTAGGGGCATTGTTGAAGTATCTCTCACATCTGGAAAGAAATTAGTACAAGTCAATGTTCTTTTTGTTCCCTAGGTTAGGAAGAACCTTGTATCTGCAAATTTGTTCCATAAGAAAGAAATTAAGATTGTTCTAGAGTCTGATAAGGTTGTACTTTCTAAAAGTGGTGCCTTTGTTGGCAAAGGCTACTATTATGATGGATGGCATGTTCAAATTAAGTGTTACTAATAAAATAAATGATTCATCGTACTTTGTTGACTCTTCTTCTTTTAATTTATGGCATGGTAGATTGGCACATGTTAACTCTGGTTATGTTAAATATATTTCAAAGCATGGTTTAATTTCCTGCAATGATACTAGCAATGAAAAGTGTGAAATATGTATACAAGCAAAAATGATTAAGAAACTGTTTCCTTCTATTCAAAGATCTTCTAAATTATTAGAACTTATTCATTCAAACATATGTGAATTAAATGGAATTTTAACTAGAGGAGGAAATAGATATTTCATAACTTTCATTGATGACTATTCTAGATATACTTATGTCTATTTGATGAAAACAAAAGATCAAACTTTTAACATGTTCTATGCTCTATAAGGCTAAAGTAGGAAATAGAAAAGAAAATTAAAATTTTAAGAAGTGACATAGGAGATGAATACTTTCCTTCTAAATTTAATTCCTTTTGTGAAAATAATGGCATCATACATGAAATGAGTGCACCATATACCCTACAACAAAATGGTTTGGCAAAAAGAAAAAATAGGACACTAGTTCACACGGTGAATGCAATGACCTTGAATGCTAAATTGCCTAATAATTTATAGGGTGAAGCCTTATTGACTGCATGTCATGACATAATAGAATACCTTCTAAGAAACTTAAAGTATCTCCATATGAATTATGGGAAAGGAGAAAACCAAATCTAAGTTACCTTAGAGTTTAGGATTGTCTAACCTTTCATAGAGTGTCAGATCCTAAATGGACAAAGTTAGGACCAAGAGCCATAAAAAATGAGTTTGTGGGATATGCTTAACATTCTAAAGGAAATAGATTATTCAACTTAGAGTCTAATTTGATAGTAGAATCAAGGGATATTGAATTTATTGAAAATAACTTTGGCAATGATTCTAATATAACTGCACAAACACATGAACAAATCCATCAAAGTACATTATCTAATGGTAAAAGGAAAATGATTGAATCTCCTTGTGAACCTAGAAGAAGTCAAAAGGGTTAGAAAAGAAAAGAGCCAAGGACCAGACTTTGTTGATCCCTAATCTATTATTTTCTTAGTTAAGGGTAATAAGGAGTAAATGCTCAATAAAATGCTTATTACATTGAACATAGAAGATCCTAAAAATGATAAAGAAGCTATGACATCTAGAGATGTAGCATTCTAGAAAGAGGTAATCAACAATAAAATGGACTCAATATTATCTAATAATACTTGGGTATTAGTAGATTTGCCCCCTGGTTCAAACCTATAGGTTGCAAATGGGTCTTTCAAAGAAAATATAATATTGATGGATCTATTCAAACCTTTAAGGCTAGATTAGTGGCAAAAGGTTTTAGGCAAATGGAAGGTATTGACTATTTTGATACATATGCACCAATAGCTAGAATAATATCTATTAGAGTATTTTTTGCTCTAGCATCTATTCATAATTTATATATGCATCAATGGATGTCAAAACAGCTTTCCTCAATGGTGATTTGGATAAAGAGGTATATAAGTAGCAACATGTGGGATTTGTTTTTGCTAGAAATGAAAAGAAAGTATGCAAGTTGGTAAAATCATTATATGGCTTGAAACAAGCACCAAAACAGTAGCATGAGAAATTTGATTATGTTATTTTGTTTAATGGGTTTAAGTATAATAATGCAAATAAGTGTATTTATTCTAAATTCACAAAGGATTATGGTGTCATTTGTGTGCTTGTATGTTGATGATATGCTTATATTTAGGACAAATATAAAAGGTATAAATGAAATAAAGAAGTGTTTATCCTCGCAATTTAAAATGAAAGATCTTAGTGAGGTAGATATTATCTTGGGCATTAAGGTTAAGAAAGATAGTGGAGTTTATGCATTATGCCAAACCCACTATATTGTGAAAATTATAAAAAAATTGTCAACATTTGGGAATCAAAAAGGTAAGCGCCCCATATGAAAGTTCACACAAATTAGTGGAGAACTCTAGGAAAGTTGTTGCCCAAATTGAGTATGCTAGTGCAATTAGTAGTTTATTGTATGCCATGCATTGTACTAGGCCAAATATTTCATTTATTGTTTGCTAGCTTTCCAGATATACTAGTAATCTTGGCGCTGAACATTGGAAAGTAATTGCTAAAGTCTTTGGATATCTTAAAAGAACTATAAATATAGAACAACATTATGAAAGCTACCCAATGGTATTAGAAGGATACACTTTGCCAGTTGGATAACAAATGCCAGTGATAATAAGTCTACATCCAGTTAGGTATTTACCCTTGGTAGAGGAGCTATCTCTTAGGCTTCTCAAAAATAAATGTGCTAACTCATTCCATTATGGAGTCTGAGTTTGCCACATTAGCAAGAGCAAGTCAAGAGGCAGAATGGCTAAGCAATGTATTACTAGAAATAAAGTTGTGGCCACAATAATTCCAACCATTTCTTTACATTGTGATAGTGAATCTGTTATGTTTAGAGCTTATAGCAAGATATAATAAAAAATCTAGACATATAAGCTTGAGACATGAGTATGTCAAGCAATTAATTTTTGAAGGAGTTATAACCATAATATATACAAAAGGACTTACTAAGGATTTAGTAAGGAAAACATCAATTGGAAAGGGTTTAAAACCATTTTTCCTAGAATCACCGGTAACACCTTCTAACTTGAAGAGTTAAGCTAATTACCTTAAAGAGTTAAGTCAATGTTGATTAATTAAATTAAAGGGTTAATTTAATTAATGTGACGAATGAATTTGGAGGGAAATTCAAAATGATAGAGTTCATTTAGAGTGCATTTGAATTTATTTGGATAACATATCATGAGATGAAATGAAAATTCCAAATGAAATTCAAATGCCAGTGAGATGTGATTTCACATGCAATTTGCTTGCTTAGGTAGCACCTCAAGAAAGGTGTGCTGCCAACTAACATCACACCTTTCCTCCCTTTATATATAAATATATATATATATATATATGGCTCGCCACCACATATGCATGCTTGCTCACATAATCTAAAAGTTAGATTCACTTTTCCCTCCAATTTTTGTGATTCTCTTTAAGTTGAGGCTTCACACTTTCTTCACTTCTCCCTCCTCCTAAATTTGGTTTTTATCCTTGCTCATTTCTCCTTTGTTTTTCAGCTAATATTGGAGAAATTTGGATTTTGTATTGGTGTGTAGATCATCACATTAGAGGCAATACATTCAAATTGCTTGGTTTTTGGAGATCCATTGCAATCTAGTCATTTGGAGGTGTTTCTAGAGTAGATTTCGAGTTTCTATTTTGGCTTACTTTTTTACCGGATCTTCATCAAAGTGTTGGTGATCTTGTATCCAAATTTTAGCTAATTCCGAGATGACTTAGTGAGGCAATTGTTGCCATCTTATTGCTGCACCATTAGAAGACATTTTCAAGGTGTTGAAGCGTTCTTCCTCCTTTCCCTAGATTTTGAGCATTCAAGGTAATCCTTCATCCAAATCTAAATTTAAGGCATGATTAGATCCTTGGTTTCTAGTGTAGCCTAGTTAATTTAGCTATGTTTTGTGCTTTATTATTGGATTCTAGTGCTACACTTGACTTCATCATATGGAGTTGGGGGGCGGGGGGTAGCTTAATTTTAGTATTTATAAAAGATGAATGTTAAAGTTATTCATTTCTTTTTTACGAATAGATTTGGTTGCGAGCCATCATGCTATGTTTAGTTGTCTAATTATACTAGAAACCGTGAGGCAAATATGTTGATTTTGTGGTGAAATAACTTTTTACATAATGAGTAGTACATCAAAGGCATTGATGAATTTGCAATTTTATGAAAGGTAAAATCTTTTGCGATAAGTAAAGATGTAACTACACACCAATACTCCTATAACATGTGGTAACAAGATTAAAAGAGAGCATGGAAGTGAAAAACATTAGTTTGGTTTGCAAGTGAGATTTAAAATTAATTTTTATTAATTCTTGAGTTAGATATAACATTTTGTGATTGGAAGTGCTTCATTGTTAGTTTGCATATGAGAGTTCGAAAACGTGAAAAGAGGAGAGTTTTTTTTGTTCTTCCATACTTTTGCAAATTATAAGAGAGATGTGGGAGTCTAAGTAGATTTGAGAGTTATTTGAAAATAATAATATATTATTTCTTGAGTTTATAAATATTTAGGAAATACATATCAAATAAATGAAAAAGAGCAAAAACAATAATGGACTAATGACCTTAGAGGAAAATTCAAACTTTGGAGAATTCAAGAAACTTTGTGGTGATATTTTGATTAACTCTTTATTGATCCAATCATGTATTATTTGTGAAGATTTGTCTTGTAAAACATGTACATATAATGAGTGACAAGAACAAAGAAAATAATTAAAAAGGGGACATGGTATTATATTCCATGAGATTGAAATTTTTTCTCGAGTGACTAATGTAGAGGCTAGATCCTTAAATTATCAAGGGGGATAGGGTAAGTTATAAAGTAGTCACCTCTAGAATTAATTCAATCTTTGTGATTGGGGATGCCATAAAGAAGGTTCAATGGGTAGGAACAACCCATATGGCGTGACTTGAAAAATAGCTCATTATTCTAAAGAAAGTATACAAGAAATATCTCTGTCATGCTCCTATAGTGAAGTGCTATAGAAAATGTGACGTTAGGTTAGGCTTTAATCCTTAATGAGGCCAAAATGGGATTTCTGAAAGGTATAGGTCATACATACCTTTGAAGAGCTCTCTAAAGGGAGAGTTAACACAGGTCATGGCTATAGGTTTAAGACAACCCTAGAGACCCCACAAGAAGTGGGACCAAGCACAAGGCTATTGGCACATTAACCCACTATAACTACGTTTTAAAGTCAATAGCATATGTGTGGTAAATGAAGTTTGACACAAGGAACCAAATTCAAAGTTAAGTCTCTTAGAACTCCCTCAAATGCATATTGCCAACACTAAGTGTATGATCAAGCCCATAAGACACAAGAATCGATTAAATAATAAAAGTTGCCATTATATTTCTTAATATATTGATTCTGGAAATTTGAACCTTGTGAGGGATTGTAGGAAATGAATGAACAATTATACCATTTTTATTGCGGTTCATTAATATTTGCCTATTTCTTTTTATATATTCATGTGGCCTTTTTATCATTATGTTATAGTAATTTTATAAGTTTTTATTAGTCACCAAATTATTTATAAGGGTCAAATACTTTCCATTTAATTAAAGGGAACCACCTTTTTATTTGGTGCACTGAAAAGTTCATTCTACATTTTTAGTTTCAAATAGCTTTTTTATATTCTGATGAAATATTTTGATAATATGACTATAGATTAGTTTTTAATCTCCTCATGGTCATATACATAGTATGATACACCACTATGAGCTAATGAGGTTTTATCCCAAAGTCATGGTTATTTATTAGTAATTGCACATCTAAAGGCAATCATGATTTTAGCACAATAGAAAGTGTCATAACTCTGCTTTGGCCTAACTTCAATTTTCTTAATATTATTACGTGGTTTAGTCTTTTATTTGTTCATCATAATTTTGTAAACTTATGCTAAAGAAATTATAAATTTATATTTTATGCTTTGACACAAATCAGAAGATTATCCACAATAATAAAATCCCTAGTTTATTCACAAAAAACATGTCAAATTATATAGAATTAACTTTTGAAAAAAGAATTTAAAAGAGATGATTGGGGACAAAGTTTTATATGGTAGTCTATCAAGTAGATAGTCTATCCAAGTCATTTTAAAGACTCAGGGTTTACGGGGGGAAAAAACAAGTAAGTCTCTTCCATCCATTCAAAAAATAAGGCACCGTACTGAAAAGGTTATGCCACCCCTTGATGTAAAATAATACAATCCTAATTTCTTGGGCTTCAAATAGAAAAAATAAATAAAATGGTGACATGTTAGTGTCTCGTCTAAGTATTTAAGAATGACAGAAAAACATCTAGTGCATGAAATGTGTTCAGCATGAGCTGGTATGTTAGAAGACCAAGTTATCCAAGTAAAAAGTAGATGGATTAGGAACTACCCCTCATTTGCTCGGGGTAAATGCATAAATATCCAAAAGTGGCAAGATTGGGACAAACTATTAAGTTAGGCACTACAATATTGGAAAATGGTGGAATACCCATGGTTTCACGAAGATGATGGCACTTAATTGAGTCAACCGAGATTCATAGATATCATAAAAGGACAAGGCTTTAGAAGCCCTCATTCCCTTCTCTATATTTTATTTTCTTTAGAAGACAAGTCTAACCTAGAAATATGAAGTAGAATACTAGAACCCTCACACACACTCATTAATTGCAATTTAAAGTTGCTTAATAAATTAGTGCTCCTAGAATGCGAGCTAATAGGGGAGACCATTTAATTAATGAAAAATAATATAATAGGTGAGAATCAAAAATATGAGAAAATTGAAAGTGGAGAATGCTACAGAAACAAAGAGCACAAAAAAAAAAAAGAAAAGAAAAGAGGAAAATATAAACAATAAGTTCAAATCAAGAAGATAAGCTCAAAAGTAGTAATATAAATATTACCTAGATGAAGTGACTAATTTTCTTTTGAGCCTGAAGAAGAAGGAAAATTTGCCTAGAAAAGTGTAAAGTAGAGAATCAAAAATGGTGAAAATAAAGATGGAATGGAGAAAAGACAAGAGGTAAGGAAGAACAATCAAGGTGAAAAGTTGAGTTGGCTAATTAATGTTGGTGCAGCAAAATCAAGGAAGTAATCAATAGAGGCACATGGGAAAATGGAGCAAATGACATACATAAGTCTTCAAATTAGGGGGAAACTAGCTCAAGCATTCTTAGATCTACCTACCATGTCTCAATTAGCTTGGGCACCTTGTGCTCTACTCCTGTATCCCAACTATCTCAAACGTCCTTTGCTCTACACCTCCGTATATCTCAATCAACTCAAGAATCTTCCACTTTCCCCTATATTGCAACTACCCCAGGCACCTTTTCTCACTAGTAATATCTCGATGAGATATAAGATCTGGAGAGGAGGACCACTAATGTGGAATTAGTCACTTATATTAATAGCAAAATAAGAATAACTAGTTCAACTCATGATTTAGCTTAGGAGAGATCCATCTCATAATTCAGTTACGAGGAGGTCCTCATGAATTTATGGAGAAGAAATTAATGATATGCTTACCATTGCAAAAAACAACCAAGCATGACAAAGACAAAATAGGCTGCCATTAAATTATAATTATGTCATTAAATAATAATTATTGTAATATTAGTATGGGAATAAGTGTCTGAAAGAGTAAACTAGCAAAGGTCATTGAAAAAACTATATAAAGGATGTGAGGATGAATGAAGGGGATATGACATTTTTATGTAATCACATCTTTTATTGTGAAACTGAAATCATTCTAGATATGTGATTAAAAGACAGAGTGGGAAAGAAAAGACATTAAATATAAAAGGTGAAATGTTAAATAGAATAATTAGCCATTCCCTAATTGTGATATCATTAGCTAGGCATAGTATTCTTTGATCCACCAAAATCAACATTAATTTTACCATTAAGCCTTTCTAGTTTCTTTTTCTATTTTCCTACTCTTTTTTTGATAGAAAAAGATTATAACACCTTTGCAAAAATTGTAAATTGTACTTTTGAACTATTTTGTTTCTATAAGCTACTTTCAGAAGTTAATTGCTAGTAAAAGCAGTAACAAGAAACACAAATAAAAACTGCTTAACTATTTTCAGTAGAAAGTTAGGAAGATTTTAATTATATACTTACTTTTCAGTTTTAGGTAAATTAGCAATACCATAGAGTACAGATGCTGCTATAATATAAATCAAGCTAAAATATAAATCAAACTACATGAGAGACTTGAATCAATATCAATAGGTAAAATTATTGAAGTTAATTTTTAATCATTATCATATTATGAACAATAAGGTTGTGTTTGGTTACATTCTGCCAAAATAAATTCAATTTAGCAGAATTTAACCAAACATGTATGTTGATTTTTTTTTTTCAAAACATGGAATACATAATTCCTAAAATAAATTGGTTTATTACCAAAAAACCCATCAGCCAAGGGTTTTCATTTCAAATAGCCAAAACATAGTCTTTGTCCCCTATTTAGTCAATGCTCTTATGCCCCACTTCTCTCTCTCTCTCTCTCTCTCTCTCTCTCTCTCTCTCTCTCTCTCTCTCTCTCTCTCTCTCTCTCTCTCTTGTCTGCTATCTCTTCTCATCCCTTTGTCCTCTCCTTTTCCCATAAAAAAATAGTGGAGGTTAATGGTTTATATCGTTGTTTATTGAAAATATGGAATTTTACATTTTTTTTGGTCACTTTTTGCTTAATCAAACGAGTTTCGGTTCAGTTGGTTATGATAGTTTAGATGAAATTGAAAACTTAATGCTATCTTTATGTTTGGAAGTCAGCTATGTTGTTCCGGTATGAAATGGGTTGTAGGGTTTATTGTATTTTGCAATTCGATTTCTTGTTTATATGTTCAAAACTAGTTTCTTTTCACCTAATCTTTTGTATTGTGTTTCAAATTTTATCGGATCTTTGCTAGAGGATTCTGATTTGTGTTTGGGATTTTTTATATGGTATAAATTTGCAAAAGTTTACTATATTTGGGTTAGGTATTTTCTTATCTGTGATATAAGATTCATTTTTTATCATGTATTTATGTTGTATCATATAAACTTGAGCTAATTTAATGCACTTGAGTTAAGATTTTTCTACATTTGCAATTTAGGGATTTGATTTATGTGGTATGTTTATGGTATTATATATATTGCACTTATTTGGTGTATTGAGTTAGGGTTTTACATGTCTAGATTTAGGGTTTTGATGATAAATTATTTGTTCACTATTGTACATATTTGAACTTTTATTTGATATATTGGGTTATTTTTTACATGATGTAATATAATCAAGATTTTTTAAGTCTGCAATGGATTTATTCATTGCTACGTTAAGTTCATTTTATTAATGATTGTCTTAAGTTGGTTAAATTTCTATCCTATATTCTAATTTAATGGATGATGTATGTGAAAGAAAGAGCAGGCCAAGGATCCATAATATAAAATCATAAAAACGCTAAGTATAACTTGTCTGCCCCTCTCAAAAGATCTAATCATGTATTTAATGAGAATTTAGATCTAGAAAAATTGCCTTGAATGATAAATCCAAAGGCAGGAAGAGAAACTCTCTAATGAACTCTTCAAAGGAGCAAACGCACACAGCAAAAAGTCACCAACTATGACCACTTTCCACAAATCCAAAATTGCTCAAAATTTACAGAGAGCACCTCAACACACTATGGAAAATAGTGTAAAAAATTTGTACCAATCAAAACTTCCAAACTCCTTCAAATTTGCCATGAAATTTATTGGACAACAATGGTTCACCAAAGAAGACCAAGTCCCCTAAGCATCGGCCTCAAATCTCCTAGATGATGAGAGGATAATGGTGAGGGAGTGGCAATTATGAGAGAATTGGAAAGGGAGAAAGTTTGGAGAGTGTGAAACTTCAACACATAAAAAATCACTCTTTTTGAGGGAAAATGCGAATCTTAGTGGAATTCCATCCAATAGCCGGCCATCTCCTATTTATAGATAGAATGGTGCGGTGAAAGTTGGCATCACACCTCCCATGGTTAGTCGGCCAACTTGCCAACCAACTTACATGTGAATTTCACATGTATTTGCATTTAATTTGCATCTTCATTTCATCTTATGAAATATAATGCAAATTAACTCTAATTAAATTCAAATGAACTCTTTCACTTGAAATTTCCTCCAAATTCCAAATTTTCATTTTAATTAAATTGACTCTTTAATTTAATTAATTAAATTGACTTAACTCCTTAAATTAACTAACTTAACTCTATAAGTTAATTGGTGTTAATTTAACTCTTTAAGTTAACTTGACTAATTAATTGTCATAGGGAACCAGTTAAATTAACTCCTTAATTTAATTGGTCTAATTTAATTTCTTAAATTATTTTAATTAATTTAATAATTAAATTAATCAAGCAAAGATGATTGAAGAATTAGCCAACCAAATTTTTCTCCAAAACCACCTAGGTGAATTTTCTTACTCCTTAGAAAATTTCTCCCATCAAGTAGAACTTTCTTTATGTTTTTGAGTGTTATCCATTAAGTTCATCAATTCATTAGATATGGGCTCAAAACTCATTGTGATATTTTAAATATTGAAATATTCACATTAGTTTAAACTCCTTTAAACTAATAACTCTTTCAATTAATCTCTCTTAATCAAACAGTACCAAATCTCCATAGTCAATATCTAGCAACAATCCCATAGAGCCCAACTAATTGGATAAAATGAATATGTCCTAATGAACAATTCTAGCTCTATGCTTACCATATAAATACGGTCCTTCCACCTCCTATCTCCTGAAAGAGGCCTAAGATAAGATATTTGTTGGCTCTCCAATAGTCTCGATAACTATATTATAATCCCAATATTTGATTCTCCTTTATGACCTCATCTTTGGAAAAATCCTTTTTTCAATTTGTCATACTACATTGCGCCAAGGTTTTTTGGAATCAATCATTATAAAATACATAGGAGATGTACTTGCCATTCACAATGACAAAGAGATAGATCCCATCTTAGATCTCACAAACATCCATATCTAAGTAGCTCACACCCAATCTCAACCCGAATGACTCACTATGTGATCAGTGAAAGCTATAGTATGAGGATCTAAATACAAGGTTATTATGGATCCTCATGTCAAAGAACTAATTATATGCACTAGGATAACTTGGAGAACTTGCTACTACCAACTTACCACTCTGGCTATATAGTGGATTCTCTTGGCGGGTCTTTAGTGAACTTGTTTTCTAACAAGCACCTACTAATATGCACCCATATCTAACTTGAATTGCTAATAAAATGGACCAATATCTAACTTCTTGGATTTATGCATCGTTAGTGCAAGTCTATCCAAATCTTAGATGCCTCATCTCTTAAAATTCTATGACTTGGAATATTTAAAATTACTACTGTATAAGAATTATTTCATGATCACCACCTAGTGCGTGATCAAGCCCAGTAATCTTGTGTGATTTAGGGGCTTCAACCAAATGCCAATAAAGTAAAATAAGCATAAGATGAAAATGGCCATTTTATTTGAATGTTATTCAATCAAGATTGTATCACAAGTGAAATAGTTTACATGCTAATCTAATTGGCAGTAGAGCACTATTCTAGTAGTATGATGTTGCTTGATGATTCGATTTGAAGATTTGTGCCATGTTTTTCTTGACGAATGTCACCATTTCTTGCTTTTTTTATTGGAGGAAAAGCTGTGTCCATTACTTTTTGCATGTTATTGCTAGTTTCATGCACTTGTTATGGAGCGGTGTCATGTTAAAACATGCTTTAGTTTACTAGATTTTTCTCCATTGCCTCTTTTATCATATGCAGGATAGAATATATGTGTTTTTTGAAATTGTTACTATTATTTTATCCATTCTTTTATAAATACATTCAATAATTGTGAAATAACAATATAATTGCACTATTCCACCTAACTTTTGCATGCCCTAAGCCCAAACACCTTTATAAATCCTACATCTTTGTTTACAAATATTACCTCACTCTCAAAGTGCTGCACACTACTTACTTGCACATTCTCCTACTCATAGTCATACCTCTTACACTATAATTGCACATGACATCCATTTTTTAAACATAGCTCGTATTGCATCTTTCTCATGTGATAACTAGATCGATCCTCAAGCTACAATCTAAATTTATGCTCCTCATTCAACATGCTCTAAATCCTCAACTTGTTGTAGTTCATCAGTAAGACTTCCAATTCAGTGTGTGCTTTTATATGCTACTTACATGTTGCAATTGTATATTTTGCTTATGTGATGTGTTTGTTGTGCTACTTACCTCTTGAACTTTCATGTAATTGTGTGTACCCTTGGTTGGTTTGCCGCTTAGCTATTGTCTTATTAGATGCTATTTGGAAATCAAATGTTTGTACATAGTTAGTTTATACATAAAGTTAATTTTAGCATCACATTTAGGGTTTCTTCATCCATGAATTGGAGAAGTAAGTCACCCCTCACCCCCTCCCCTCACTCTCCTCCCCCTGTGATGACTATTTATGTGGTTTACATGATGCATGTTGTAGTTTACTTGATTGGATGCTTGTTAAGTTTACCACAATATGTAAGTGTAATAACATATATGTATGGCTTTTTATATGTGTACTTACTCTACTCCTCCTAGGAAGAAGGGCTTGGGGAGCTTTGTATCACTTGGTATCTTTCACACATTTTTATTAGTTATCATGTGTTTTGCTTCTATTATCACTCCATATTCTGTTAATGTTAAGCAAAGTTTGGAGAGTTGTTCATATTATATCTTCCTTCCAAAGTATGTCTTATCTATTTGGTTGAGTTAATGTTCATTGTTTGAGGGTTCATTTTTGTCCACATAAAAATTAGGGTGCTGTCTACCAAAAGCTGTCCATATAACATTTTTCGCGTAGTCATATTTGTCCATTCCAAATTACAATTTTTTCCAATCCATTTTTGTCCAAAATTGTGTCCAAATTTCTATACCTATTCTTTTTTCACCATATTACCATATTATGAGTCGTATTAGTTCGCAATCTAACTTGATTTCATTAATTTGGGTTGTTTGGAGGGATGACAAATGAAACATAAAGGATGACATAAGTGAAAAGGGGACATACATATTGATTGTGTCACCCTAGTACATGTCCATCTAATAGTTAACTTATATGCCTTTGGTAGTATTATCTTTCAAGAGGCTGGATGAGGATTATTATAGTACTTTGAGGATTTATTTAAGTTGAAAGTTTTTGGTTGAAGATGTGCTCAAGATGTCCAGTTGTTGTTTACAGTTTGTACCAGAATTATGTATTTTAATTCATGTCACTTTTTTTAAATGGTTGAATATACTAAAATGCATATATTTTAATTCATTTTTAATTGTTGTGGCTTTATTAAACACATGGATGAAGTATAGTTTATGTGTCTTAATCCATGTTACTCAATATGTAGTGTTATATGAAACTTAGTTGAATAAAACCTAATTTTAAAAATCATGTATAAGTAAATATAATTTGACCTACAAAATTTCATCATATTTTAAATTTATGTCTCATAAAATGTCATTAACAAAACATAATTTGAGTTAATAAAACCTAATTTTACTTAAGGACAAAAAGTTTTCTTCACATAAACTTGTTATCATGTTAGCAAAATTTTGTGCTTATTATTTGTTCATTACCATTTTTTAACCATACATTACATATTTTAGTTGGAATGTTGTTAATTTACAATCAAATAAAATTTTCTCATTGTTTGATAAGGTTCTCATTTTCAAGAGTTCTGAAAAACTAGACTCCATGAATGGATATGAAGGTCATATTAGCAATTGTTTCTAATAAAAGAAAAAAAGAAAAATTGTTAGATGCATGGACACTTTCCAATAGCATTTGTAACTTAAAAAGTTATTCCTTAGGTTTAGTTGCTTCTATTAAATTAGTTATGCGACTCTACAGTAATATATTGAATATTAGTGGCACTGTAAATTGTCCAATCATTATCTAACAAAATGAATTAGATGGATTCACATGGGTATGCATCTTCACATGGAAGCCAAGGGGGTTTGGTAGGGCATCGAATATTCGATGGCCAATTACGAATGAGAAATTATTAATTGAGTTGCCTATGAGGAATTAAATTTGCAACAAGCTTAATGGATAACTACATCCTTCATATATATATATATATATATATATATTGTGAAGCAACTTAAGACCAAATAGAACAAGCTTTGATTGCATGGAATATGTTTTATATGTTAATGAATGGAATAGGATACACTTGGGATTATGAGAGAAACATGGTAATAGCTAGCAAAGATCGCATCGTCTAATGGATCTTGGTATAGTGTTTGGGCTTTTATTTTTATCATTTTATTGATTATTCTCTAAATGTTTGGTTATATCATGTCTTAAGAAAATTCAAACCATGCACATTTGTTGAAGTATGGGCTAACTTGTTATGATTACTATACATAGATGTTCTCAAATAATATTGCTATAGAGTACGCAAGGTCATCTACCCAACCCGCTTTAACTATTGATAATAATCCACCCCCATGTGATAACATGACAGGAGGCAATAAAGGGGGTTTGGAATGAACAGCTTCTTCAAGTGATGACTCTATAGACACAGCTAGTAGTTATAGAGAGGAATCCTTAAGAAGAAAGAAGGGTAAAGAAAAGGAGAACTATTGTAAGGGGAAAAAATCTCAATTAGAGGAAGTCCTAGACAAGTGGGATGGCATGATGGATGCCAAGTTCGATAGGATTGTGCCTAAAGCCCAAGAATCAATTTTCAAATGTGTAGCTACACTACGTTGTATGAATGACTTACCAGATCATTTGTTTGAAAGGGCTATAAATGCTCTTTAGAGTACCACCATTAGAACTCTTGTTTCTATAGCTTGATGATATAAAGAGATTAATGTAGGTTGAGTCCCTAAGCAATTAGACTATCCCACACTTTTCTTAATATATCATCTATGAAAACTATTCATATCTTTTCTTGCTTTATCTTTATTATGTACTTATCCTTTTAGTTTAAGTACTGCATTGGTATGTGTAAACTTATCTTTCACCTATTTTAGTTGGCATTTAATATTTCTAATTATATGTCTGAGTCTGTCGTGTTCTATAACCATATCACATTATCGACCACTTATGATGAAGAATTTCTAACATAGATGGCTAATAGATCAAGCTAATTGCTGCCACAACATGATGAGTTGGAGTACAACCAAGGATCACCTAAACCTAACAATTGGGTAGCCATAGGTAACCTATTGACAGGTAACAATGGGTTGAGCAAATTTACTTATGGATAAATTTATCTATTTTAAATTGGACACGAGATAATGGATCCATTACCCATGAGGTTAGGTAATAGGTAACCCATGGATAACCATAATGAATTTTTTATTTTTTATATCTAAAGGTAAATTAATATATACCTTACAACTTACATGATGTTATTCAAATATTAACTAAATAAAACTAAAAGGAAAGACTACAAATTTCAAACATTACATTGAACAAGTACTTAAAGCATACCAATAATGTTGTTTAAAACTTACAACATAAGTACTCCAAATCCACCAAATTTAAGATACGTAACATTCAAAGTTCAAATTTAAATTTCATTACATGTCAAAAAAATTTTGAAATCAAAGTTTAAATATCACTAAAACATGGTTGTCCTTGTAGAAGAGGATGTTGCATCTGTGGGAATATGCACAAGTTGTTCGTCTCCTAGCTCATCATCACCTACAAAGAATATATAATCAGTATAAAATATTTAAAAAGTCAAGGGCCTTAATCAACTTCCTATCAACATCATAACCACACAACTAAGTTCTAGCACAAATTAAAGCTTGATCATTTTTCGCCAAAAGAGAACTTCAATACTTGATAATCACTTTAGCCCTGATGCTAAAAGCCAATTTTGAAGCAGCCTTGGTTATTGGTGTGCTTAATATATCACGAGTTATCATATCAAGTATTGGATACCTTGTACAAAAGAATTCATAAGTAAAAGTTTCATTTGTAATAAAGAAAAATGATAAGGATAAGAATATGAAAAATACTATGACATTATACGTGGAAACACAAGAATTATCCCTTCAATACTCTAGAATATCCAAATGCATATTATCCTTTCTATCAAGCCTCCTTTTTTCCAAATATATATCAAATTCTAACTTAATAATGTTTGGATTATCCTCTAAATTAAATTCCTACACAAATACAATACAACATTAAAAATATACAATTATTTAATAACATATTAACTTGTTTAATACTTACAAGGATCTCATCTAGAAAATATGATGTAGAAGAATTTTGTGCGGAATAGGCAACCTCTCGGACAAGAACTTGTTGAAGAATCTTCATTGAAATTGCTCTCATATTTTTGAAAAAAAATTCTTCATTTCCCGATAATAGTTCCATTTTAGCCTCATAATTCTATACTCACTAATGTCAATCTCAACTCTCATATCCCACCAAAGATTATTCAATTCTATTTCAACCCCTTTGTACCAAAATTTGACAAGATTTGCTTTGTAGCAAGGATCGAGAATAACACCCATAGATAATACAAGACTATATGACTCCCAGTATTTATCTAACCCTGGCACCATTTCTTTGGCCATCTTCCTAATCACTAAATCCTCACTCTTCAATGCTTCAAGTAAAAGCATATGAATTTTCCATAAATGGTTCTAAAAATATAGCAGTCTTGTTTACCCTTTTCCACTTGTCAATGGTTGTAGTGCCTTTTACCCTAGCTCTACTATGGTAAATTGAGAGAAAACATCGCAATACTTAAAAGCATTTTCCAAGTAAAGTGAAAGTTGAGATGATGCAAGGATCCAAAATTAGTAGGAAATTAAAACATCAAATGTAACTTATATCACCTCATCCAAGTATCTAAAGTATGCCTTAATTAAGGACTTAGGGATAGAAAGAATTACCTTTGTGGATTTATCAAAAATCAACTTATAGATATTTGAAAGGAAGTCTCACTAGTGAAAAATTCCAACACCGGTTTGTTGATCTACTTCTTCCTTCTCCAAAAGCTTCAAGTCTAGAAACTTTTATCTTTGAAAACTTCTCCAAATTTTGGGAAAATGGCTGCAAATCTTGTGCTCCAAAGCTTCAAACTTCCGATGAGATTGTCTTCGAGAAACTCCTCTTCAATTCTTGAAAACTTTTCTCCAAGAGGTAGATCTTGTTCAGCAACACCAAGCACCCGAAGTGTTGTGCCTCCAAAGGTGTCCACACACCCATAACGCTCTAAATACTCACTCTTAGCTAGAATTAGAATGAGGAAGAAGGAGGAAAAAAGTGAGGATGGTGTGAGGGAGTTGGAAAAGAGAGAGAAGGAAATTGGAGAGAATGTAGATGGTGGTTTTTTCTCAACACAAAAGATAATAATTTTTGGAGAGAAAATGTGTGAAGTGGCCAGCCACGAGGTGTT
>JACGDI010005772.1:812312-850445 GCA_014898725.1 Jacaranda copaia
GGAGGGGTATTTATAGTGCAATTTGGATGGTCCTAGAAGCATTCATTGCACTATCCTCACACCTTGCCAACTTACATGCTTAGTTGGAATTTTAATTTTCAAAATTTAAAATGCCAACTCAATATTTAGAATGGACTCTTACATTAAATTTTTCCTCCAAAATTAGATTCTTCACTAATTAAATTAACTCCTTAATTTAATTAAATCAACTTATCTACTTAAGTTGACTTGACTAATTAAATTGCCACATGGCACCAATTAAATTAACTTCTTAATTTAATTTGTCTAGTTTAACTCTTTAAATTAATTTGATTAATTTAACACTCAAATTAATCAAGTCATTATGATCAACTTTTAATTAGTCAACTTGGTCTCTCTTCCAAACTTTGACCAATTAAATTATCTAAGTGTCCATTTCTAATTAAAGTGTTCTAGGCTTTTGTGTATGACCCTTTAGGTTCATCAATTAATTAAGCATGGGCTCACAACTCCTTGTGATTTAATGAACATCAAATATTCCAATTGGTCTAACTCTTTTAAACTAATCACTCTTTCAATTAATTTCCGCTAATTAAAGAGTACCCAATCTTCATAGTCAATGCCAAGCACAAGCATATAGAGACCAACCAATTAGATGAATTAATTTTAGGTGAACTATTATCACTTATGATTATCATCCAAATGCAGTCCTTCCATTTCTTTTCTCCCAAAAGAAACCCAAGGCAAGATATTTGTCGATTTTCTAATAGCTTCGATAACTATGTATCTATTCTTGATGTTTAATTCCTAATTATGACCTCAATTTTGAAAAACTCCTTTTTCAAATTTTCATGTTACCATGCGCAACGGTTTTTTGGAATCAATCACTCATAAATGCATAAGAGATCAAATTGTTCTTCATAGTCGGGTGAAATGAATCCCATCTTGAAACTCACCAACCTCCATACTTAGGTAGCTTGTGCCCAACCTAAGCCTTGGGTGACTTGCTACATGGTCAAAGCAAAATCAAAGCACAAAGACCTAAGTACTAGGTTACTATGGAATCTTAAGTCAAAGAACTATTTATGTGAACTATTATAAGTGAGAGAATTTCCCACTACCAACATGCCACTTCAGCTACCTCATGCATTCTCTAAGTGAGTTTTCAATGAATTTGTTCTCTAACAAATAGCTACTAATATGCATCCATGTCTAACATAAATTGCCCGTGAAATAGGGCAATATCCAACTTCTTGAAGTACACATTGTTAATGTAAGTCTATCTGAATCTTACATGCCTCTTCTCATAAGATTCTGAACTTGAAATATTTAAAATCATGACCATAGAAACTTGTCTCATGATCACCATCATATGTGTCACCAAGTCTCATAGTCTTGTATAATTTAAAGGCTTCAACCAAATGCATGTGAAGAATATTATAAATGCATAAGATGAATATGGTCATTTTGATAAAAATCATTTAATCATGATAGCATCCCAAGTGGAGTAGTTTTACATGCTAATCTAATTAGCTTATAGGACAGCATTCTAACATAGAGCTCCATCTCACACTAACATCTAACCTCAAACCCGATTGACAAGACACCACATATCCTACAACAATTCCCAAATTTCAACTTTCTACTCTTGGACCCCTTTACATACTTTACATTTTTCCTAATCTTGTGGAGAGTGTCTTTAGCTATTTTTAAACCATCTTGAACAATGTGATTCAAAATATGAGCCAAACATCTAATATGAAAGAACATTCCACTACACAACAAATTATTTCTCAATTACAATTTTAACCTTTCTTCAATGTTATCATTGGATGAGCATTATCCAAGGTAAGAGACAAAAATTTTATTTTCAATTCCCCAACTTTTCAAGAATTCCAAAATTTTCTCACTCATAAGAAAACCATATAAGGAGGTAGAATGTGATAAAAGTTGAGAATAAAATTATGAAGCACTCAATTCTCATCAACAAAATGCATAATAAGAAACAAATAACCCTCACCAGTGATAGATGACCAAACATCAAAAGTAAGACAAATTCTATCAAGAGTTTTAGCTAATAACATTTTAATCCTCTCTTTTTCTCTCCCATAAATTTTAAAAACATCCACTTTTGTAGTGTTCCTAGTATAATCCTTCACATTCAAATTTAAGTAACAAAAGGCATCCCTTATCCCAACATGATCAACAAAGGAAAAAGGATAATTGTGTTTGATGATTGTCATCGCCGCTTTTTCACGAACAAATTCTTGAGGTATCTTTCCCTTTTTTCAACTTATTATTATTACTCTCAATTACATCATAAGCATTCCTATTTTGTAATGCTACATATCCATCTTAAAAAATATACTTATTCAAATTAGTTGTTCCATGTGTACTAGCCCCATTGCTTATATGTAGCAATTTTGCAATGGTTACATCTTGACCTCTATTTCTTAGTTTTAGGATCTTCATACCTTTCAAAATGAGCCCAAATATCTTTCCCTGAGCCAGAACATTTGCGTTTACTAGAACTAGTTTCAGTGCCACTAGCAACTATGTTTGGCGTTTGCTTGAAAGTTGGTATGTCCTCATGACTATTGAGATTGGCAACATCATCCCCATATACGTCATTAGTTGCATTCAGACATACAAATGAAGTCATGTTGTAACAAATAAATGTGGAAAATCAAGTTAAAATACAATGGGATAATTGCAGTCAGCCACCCAACCTATGGCCTCTTTTGCACATTGCCCTCCAACCATTGTCGATTTGCAATTTTACTCATTGAACTAATTTAAATGTTCACCAACACCAAATTTGCACTGTTCTGATGGAATCTAACAAATGAGCATTGGACACATGGACTTAAGGAAACAAAATATTCTTGTTAGATTCTACCAAAATAGTGCAAATGTGGTATTGACGAATATTTTAATTAGTTTAGGGAGTAAAATTGCACATCACAATGATTGGTGAGCAATGTGCAAATGAGGCCATAGGTTGGGGGGCTAACTTCAATTAACTCAAATAAAATTGTACAAATCTAAAAACTATGAAACAACATTTCAAGAAGCAATTGCTATAAGCAAGCAAGAATTGCAAGAATTGTAAACTCACTAATTGCAACCATTAATTATATATTAATATAAATAGAACAAGAGTTCATTAGCTCGGCAAACATTTTAAGCATACATGAAAAAATAAAAATTTAAATCAAACTATAAAATTAAATTTCGACACTCCACCAATGCATACACCTCTATATTTATGAATTAAAAAATAAAAAACATTTAAAATAAAGAATCCAATTGATTTTTATAAATACATTTTATTTCACTCTTTATGTGTAAGTATATTATTTATTTATTTTATTTCATTTTAAATAATTTATTCAATCAATTTTATCAGTTGGAATGCCAATACCATATTTTGCCTCCACAACATCGACATTGTAATTGTTTTGCTGAAGCCTCCACAAAAGCATGTGGTGCTATTACTAATTTTCAAACCAATTTGAAGCTTTAATGTATTCAATCCTTGAAGAAATTAAAACTTTAAAAGAGACAAATGCTTTTTCCTTTTATCAAACAGCAACACCAACACACCATTATAATTTTACTATCCAACTTATATATATATCTTGTGTATGTGTAATATAATAGGAGGTAAGTTTCTCACCTTGAAGGATTTGTTGAGTGTTGAAGACTTAGGAGTGGAGATGAGCAGTGAGGTGTGAGATTCTATTGAAGAGTGAAGGCTACAGAGGGCCAGAGGTATGTGCTTTATTTTTGGATTTGGAAGGGATTTCTTTGTTATTCACTTAGTTTTTGTATCTAGAGTTGTAGTTTGCTATAATTTTTTTATTTGTGAAATAAAATATTAAATTTAAATTAAAAATAAAAATATATACTGGTTACCCACAAGTACTAGTAGGTTAGGCTAAAATAGGCAGGTAATTTGGGTACAAGATTACCCAGAGTTTTTGTGGATTGAGAATATAAAGCCCGTTACCCATATTCTTTTGGGTACCCATGAGTATGGATAATATTTTGCAAAGTCTAAGATCACCTAGGATGTAGAACAATGACATATCGGATGGAGCTAATGACGTCTTCTATATCACAAATGTAATGTTCCCAAATCCATATATTGATAGAATGCCACAAAATACATCTATGCTACAAGGAGTAGGCTAGGTTGGAGTGATAATGAATGGTCACCCCAAGAAATTATATGACAACAACTATGTTCATGATCTTGGTCCACGAATTAACAAGTCGTGAGCTTTTACCACAAAAACAGTAATGTTAGGTTTCGTCAACTAAGGAGTTTGCAATGTTTATGCAAATAGTTGGAGTGCATTAGAGACAACGATATACTATGGAGTGTTTCCAACACTCTCTAGAGATAGTGAATCGTCATATTCATTGTGTGATTATGGTGCTTAACATTTTAGCTTTGGAGTTGATCTTTCCCCCAAATTTTAGTTAGTTGCCACATCAAATTCAATTGAATCCTAACTTCTATTCCTATTTTTAGGTAAAGCATGTAGCATAAGGACACTGATTAGAGTATAATGCAATTCATTTAAATAGCACAGCATGATATGTGTCTTAAATAGGGTACGATCGAGGCAATCAACAGCACATTAGTTCATGCCTAGTACCCGCTCATTGGTAAAATGCATATTATTTATGGAAAGGGTAGGTATGTCAAAATGTCTGTTCCATAGCAAAGTTCAACCAAATGTTTACCTATGTGCATGTCAAATGAAAGGGCAATGCCAAAGTAACCTAGCATTTCTCTTCACCCCATTAGGTGTTATATTTATTTTTAATAAGTATACATGTTCTAATCGTACAACTTTAACAGATGTAAGCTAGATTGATTGCTATGGGTAGAATGCTAACAGTTTCTCATTTTGTATAGAAGTATTACCTTATTGATGCTTGCTTTACGAACTAAATGTGCTTCTTATCCCCCTATAGGCAATCTCGATTCCACCTCCAATAGTTCGATGTGGCACTACATACAATGAGCCAAATGAGATGTTCAAGTATCGCCTCTCACGATTGAGGAATACCATTGAATATATGTTTTGGGTATGATAAGCTACATGATCACTAGGCAAACTGATATTGTTATTGTATGTTGTGCCATACATAATTACATCCATAAGTTTAGTCTAAATGAAAATATTTTTGTGATATCAGGCCATAAACATGAGCCAGACTAGGAGATCTTTTATCACCATGGTCACTTAAGTTAGCAAGACATCCAAGCACAAGCTGCATTTCGAGATGCTCTAGCAAATTGGATATGGGCTAAGAGAGAGGGTTTGTCTGCATCTATCTGTTTGTTTGTGTTTGTCAAATAGTTTATTGAACATTGTATCGGTCATTACCAAATTAATCTTATTTCCTTTATAATATTTAATACACAATATAATGCTTTTTATTTGGGCCAAAATTTATAGTCTGCTTAATTGTCTAATTAAGTTGTGCATGTTTATATGTTTATCACTTTTATAGTGATATAATTTAACTTACATGTATTATCATTTACTAATGAGCTAATTGATATAAGGGACGACTACATACAAGAGGGTGCATGCGATACTGGACCCATGCGCTTCATAATGGCCAAGACAAAGTTGAACTACATCCGCTATACTTTTAGGTGGCCAGTTGAGCATTAATTCATGCACATTTATTATGAATCATATGTTCACAATGAAATCAATGTGTTTTTATGTTCACTGTGAAATCAATGTGTTTTTCCCATAAGATTTATTGTGATGATTTTCATATTAATTTGATTTTATTTTATTCTTGTTGTGTCCCTAACATATTTGTATTGTAGTAGATTTTAAGTACTAAAGACTTTTTATTTGTATTGGACTTCTTGTATAAAAATTCCTATTTAAGCGCACGTATTTTGTATGTGACCATTTATAAAAAAAAAATTCTCCTTTTTTTTTTTTGAATTTTCAAACATCAAGATTACTATTTTATTCTACAAATAGTTCTTTTAATCCACTACCCACCAGTTTATTTACCAAAAATAAAAAAATTTAACCAACAAATTAATCAACTACATTTAAATATAATATATTTAAAAATAATATATAATAAACTACACAATCATTCAACTAATCATTACTAATTTACATTCCAATCATATCTAACCATCACATATACATACAAATATATATACTATACATATTTTACTTTTATCATTACAATTAAAAAAATTATTCAATTTCATTTTCAACTCAAAAATTCAACAGGAAAGTATTAATTTGACCGCTACAATAAAAAAAAATATCTCCCATCAAAATATAAACAAACATATTAAAATTTTCTAAAATATTTTTTTAACTATTCTCCAAAATATAAACAAACATCCATCATATTCCCCAACACAACTTTCACATTCCTCAACCCTACTCCTAAAATTCATTCTCTCAAAACACATATCACATTCGCATACAAAATATAACTAAACATTAGGGGAATAAACAGATATTAAATGGTATAGATACTCTATATCCGTATCCGTATCCATATCTATTTAAGTTTTTCAATATCCATATCGTATTTGTATCCTATGAATATTTTTTTTATAACATCCGAATTCGTATATATCCGTATCTGAATATAATTATTATGATATATTTATTTATAAATATCCATTTACACATATCTGAACATCCGAATCCAAAAATAGATATTTTTCTAATAAATTTCATTAAACAAAAGTAATTAAATAATTAGCACAATAAAATCTATTTGGAAAAAATAAAATAAAATTAGCATACTTCAAAATCAAGTAAACATACAAATCTCCTTAAAAAATAAATAAAAGTAACAATCTTTAATACATAATATAACACTCCAAAAGAAACAAAATGCAATGTTCATTTCAATACAATAAAAATCTACATATAGCTCAACAAAATGAACATGCTTGAAATTCTCATATTGTGGCACCCCCACTCAAGGTATCACCCTAAATGGAGAAGCCACTAATTCAAGTTTGAAATCTAATCAATTGTTAACTAGAAAACCTGAAATTTAATAATCTGAAAGGTAAATCAACTCATGCTAACCCAAACAATCACACCAAAAAGCATGATAAACATACCATCCAAATATCTTAACATCATACAACTTTTACACAATGTCTCCCAGATAATAGTCTCGTTTAGGTGGAATCTATATTTATATCATACACCTAATCTATTACAAAATAACTTCAACCAAAATATGATCCTCTACCTTTCACCTCAACCTGTGTGCGCAAAGTAAAGAATAACGATGAGGGTGAGTCTTAAGGACTTAGAGAAGGACATACATAATAGAAATTGGAGAGAAAATACTGAATTGCATCAACAATTAACAAGACCTTTTGATAACAAATCAAATGATCGAATCGTGAATTAACAAGAATCAAATTTAAACTCATAAGAACATGAAACATGTGAACATTAAGTAGACCTGTTGGCATCCTTCCTTATTGCTCCTCAACCAATATAGGATAACAATCAATAACATTTAACTTGAACACAAGAACTTTCCCTTATCTCTCCATTTGCTCGAGCACACAGCTCAACAAATAACAATTCACTTATATAACATGGTCAACCGCATACCAGATGCCACCACTTACAATTCGCCATCTCCAACTACCTGTAAATTAGGACCTTAGATGGGTATTAGTTGAAAGACCAATTACTGTTGCTTTGTTCCACCCGATCATCTTTTTGAACCTAGCCTTGGGCCCAACTTCCTATGTCATCCCTCTGGGTGGAAACTTCCTAAGAGCATCCCCATGGGTGGCACAATACAATGCCAACAAATAAAATTCACTTTCAAGCAACAACGAGAACAATATTTTTTTCCAGTTGTCTTTGCCTGCATGCAGGGTCGCCATGATCCTAAAAGTGAGAGGAAGATGTTGGACGATTTTGTTTGTCGCCATGATCCTAAAAGTGAGAGGAAGATGTTGGACGATTTTGTTTTGGGTTTAAGAGTGTGGGCTTATTAGTGCTTAAAATTAGCTCCTTTGACCCAAAATAATTACCACGCAACCACAAAGCTTCTAGGCTTGGTTCAATTAGGTTTTCAAGAATTGTAGTTTGGCCCCAAAACTTCTAAATATATTTCAATTAGGTTTTCTAAAATTATAGGTTGGCCCAAAAACTATTTAGGATGCATAAAAAAAATGAAATTCATGAGAATAAAATTATCAAAAATTAAATTTCACCAAATTGAAAATAATGAAATTTAAATTATATAAATCATAAAATTTGGGAGTGTTACACATATGTTTAACCCCACAAAACATAATAAAAACACCCGTTGAATAATAAAAAAATAAGAAAAAAATCAAACATGTATGATATTTAGCAATATATATTCAAAAAGTATAATCTATATAACTATAACTCAAAGTATTGGCTACATAGTTCATAAATACAATTCATATAATCATAACTTAACACTAAAATAATTTATCTTTTACAATGCCCAAAAGATGCAAAATTTCAAATCAAACCTGCAGAATTAAATAAAATATCACTATAATTATAAAAAATTCAAAAAAAAGGTGGGGAGCCAGCGGTAGCTGGCCCCCATCGCCAGCAACAAAGATGCTAGTGGCTGCTAGCCTCCCAATGAGCCAGCAATAGCTAGACTCGTAAGTGTAGCTCCTGCTAGGTCTCATCGAAAAAAAATAAAAAATAAAAAAGGCCTGCTACGGCTGGCCTCTATACGAGATCTAACAGATCTGCTAGCCGTATAACTCACAGGGTCAGCTGTTGCTGGCTCCCAATTTTGACATCATGGGGGCCTACTAGCCTTTGTGACAAGTATCTTGCCGGCGCTTTGCCAGCAAGAACATTACACTAAAGGGAAGAAGAATTTAAAAGGTAGGGGGGCGAAAGAATAAGGGAGGAAGAAAAGAAAGAGAGTACCTTGTGGCTGCAGCCAGCGGCAGTAAATGGGAAAATTGAAAATGAAATGTATGTGGAAGCTAGGGCTTAATAATTTGGTCTCTTTTGTCTTTTACATTTTTTATTCTTTTATATTTTATTTTGATATTTTTTATTTAATTATAGTAATTAAATTTTTAATTACAAAATTTTTAAATTTAAATTTAAATTATTTATTAGTTTGTTATATATGACTTTTATTCATATCTTGATACTTAATATTTTAGTATATTATATTTTAATAAAATTTTAAAAAATAATTTTATGATTGCTATTGAATATTGACATTTAACTCTATATATGTAGATATAATAATATTAATCAATAAAAATATTCTCTATTATTAATATTTTGAAATTTAAAATTTATAAAATTGTGGAATTTTAGAATTCAGAGTTAAAGTTTTATATTTAGATAAATTTTATTAGTTCTCTAAATTAATAATAGTACAAGTCTACAAAATAAAATTATGAAATGATATATTCATCTTATATTATATGTATAGAGTATAGTTAGATATTCTAAAACATTTAGAAGTCATTTGAGTGAGTTTATAAATTTCTCAAAATATTTATAAGATGTTTGATAGCTTATAAGGTGTTAAAAAGTATTTTGTTAATTATAAAATTATCAAAAAGTGTTTCGTTAATTATAACATTTTATAAGATGTTTGAATCATATCAATTATAAAATTATATCATTACTAATACCTTATAAGATCCAAGATCTTATTATCCAAACACTTTGAAAACTTATTTTAAAAAGAAAACATCTAACATCTTATAAGATGCAAAAACTCTAAAAACATCTTATAAGACGCATGAGCTTATAGAACCTTTTAAATAAATTTAGCCAAACACTTTCTTAATGTCCCTCTTTAGT
This sequence comes from Jacaranda copaia, assembly GCA_014898725.1. Classification (NCBI taxonomy): domain Eukaryota; kingdom Viridiplantae; phylum Streptophyta; class Magnoliopsida; order Lamiales; family Bignoniaceae; genus Jacaranda; species Jacaranda copaia. The sequence goes on from JACGDI010005772.1 coordinate 822,170, forward strand.
TAATCAAAAATTTTAGTATTTTAGTATTTTATTTTAGAATTAAATAATTGATTATTATTGATTTACTTCATTTTTCCTAATTATTGATTACTTTATGATTAATTAATATTAATAAAATGACACCGATATAAATTAATTATAAAGTTAAGCAACAATAATTATTGATTAATTTTATCTTTCATATAGTAGAAACATTTAAAACATGTCAGTTTGATATTAATTTTATATATAGTTAGATATTGTAAAAGATTTATAAGTTGTTTGGGTGAGTTTACAAGCCCCTCAAAATATTTTATAAGATGTTTGATAACTTATAAAATATCAGTTTTCATAATTTTTTAAGAAAATAACTTATAAAATTTCTAAAATAAGATGCTAGAAACTTACAAGTATTTTTTTAAAAAGTAAGGAATTCTTAACTTATTTTTAAAATCTTAACAAGCTCCCTTAATCTTAATCATATTAATTATAAACTTGTCATTACCATTGCCTTATAAGCTCCAAGATCTTATTATCCAAATACTTTGACAATTTATTTTTAAAAAAATATCTAACATTTTATAAGTTCAAAAAATATCTTATAAGATACAGGAATTCCGAAAATGTCCTATAAAATGTAGAAACTTATAAGACCTTTCAAATAAGTTTAGTTCAACTAAACTTATTTGAAAGGTCTTATAAGTTTCTATATTTTGTAGGATATTTTTGGAGCTTATAAGATGTTAGATCTTTTTTTAAATATAAGTTCTTAAAGTGTTTAGATAAAATAAAATTTTGGAACTTATAAGGTATTAGTAATGGCAATTTTATAATTAATATGCTTAAAATTAAAGGAGTTTGTTAACATCCTAAAAATAAGTTAGGCTTAACTTTTTTAAAAAGAGATTATAAACTCTTAATATCTTATTTTAGGAGCTTATGAGCTCCTTTTTAAAACAAACTTTAAATACTTTTTGATATCTTATAAGTCTCAAACATCTTATAAAATATTTTAAGAAGCTTATAAGCTTACCCAAACACCCTCTTAATGTCTCCTTAGCTAGTTAATAATTTTAGTATTTTAGTTTAGAATTAAAAGTTAATTATTCTTGATTTAGTTAATTTTTTTTCTAATTGTTAATTCACTTTATGATTAATTAATATTAATAAAATGACAATAATATAAATTAATTAAAATGAAGCAACAATAATTTTATATTGATTAATTTTATCATTTATATATTGATTTTTTAATTTTTTGATTTAATATTATTTAATTATCATCATTACCGTCTATCAATTCTTCATAATTCTAATCCAGTAATTTTTTTAATTACTAATTTATACGTATATTCATTATATATAGATTATGAAATTTCATATTGAAAAAATAAAAATAATTTATTATGTATAATAATATATTTATATGATAATTTTTAAATATTACTTATATATTAAAATACATAAAAATAGAATATATTATATAATAAATCTTTAAATATTATTCACCGGATACGAATAATGGATTTGATTAAATTACGGATAATCAAATATAAAAACGAATATATCCAACGGATATGTGCTTAAAGTGGATATTAAACAAATCGAATAAGCATTTACCGAATTCATATCAGTTTATAATTGAACAGTTACTAATCAAATATGGATAATATCCGTTTTAAACGAATACAGATAATAACCATATAAACGGTTTTGATTGGGAACAGTAAACGATTTTTCAAATATCTATTTATAGCCCTACTAAGCATTACCTAAATGACTTGAACTTCACTTATACTCAATTTAATTCATTACGACTCAAAGAAAAATAATTAATATCTAAATTAAATTGAAGCAAAATTTTTAAAAAATAATATCAATTCGGACAAAATGTGGTACATGACGTGTATTGCTTCGAGAAGAAGAGATATTGAAAGGGAGTGGTGAGTGGCTGTTGAATATCTATCTCCACTCTCTTTAAATTTTGATCAAAAGTGATGCAGAAATCGTGGTTCATGTGCGTTTCATACGTCGAAAAACTTGAGTCCTCTATATACGCTGGCTGGTGGGGAACCTACGAAATATTAAAACTAAAAAATTTTGAAAGACCAATTTGTATAATTTAATGCGCTCTACCTCTTTGTCCAAGTGTTTTAGAAGATATTTACGCTTATAGTTAATTAGACAACATCTTTAATTAATCTGAAAAATAAAAAGCGCTATTCAAGAGAAATGGCCGACACGGTGTGTATTGAAAAGCAAGCGCCACTCCAACTCTCGAGCTAGAGTCGTGTAAATGGATCTAACGAAAACCAGCTCTCTTTTTGAAGTGTTGGCACAACGTGGCCGGTGCTGATTTTAAAAGATATATATCTATACTATGGGTGGGTAATTTTTTTATATCAGTTAGATCGATGTTATCAGTCTATCTGATAAATGATATCAAATTTGACTAATTTTTAGTATCTATCTATATATAACTATTTTTCATTTATTTTACATATTTGAGTCTTTCTATAATTTTGCACGGCTACACGCAAGTACGTTATTCAAAATATCACTTTTGTAAAAAAATATATATTATATACTTCTTTTCAAAAATATATTATATTACCATGTATAATTAATTTTGAACTTACATTCTAAATAATATATTTTTAATTATCTAAAGGGATTTTTTCTCATTAAGAGTTCCAACTGTATGACATGAACTCTCATGATCATAATACCTTTTTAAATTAAATTAAACTAACCAACATAATTGAGCTATAGCAATTTAGATTTCTAATAGGATTGTGCCAACTTAGATACACACACACACACACACACACACACACACAACTATGAGGGATGCATATTGATACTTACCCTGAATATATGTAAAATATCATGTTTAAGAAGTATGAATGCAATTGCAAAAATCGTGATAATTTAAATACATAGCTTCTTCGATCTGTTTGTCCATTTGGGCATTCTTAATTTATTATTTTTTATAAATAAGAACTATAAGATACTGACATGACAACTGCTTAGCCATTCCTCAAATAAATTTATAAGTGAGAATTAGATTATCAAATACGTATATGAATGAGATGTTAAAAAGCTTATGTAACGGCGTATAATAACATTATGGTATATTAGACATGTCTATTAAAGCTTCTAATAAAATTTTTCTGTCACATTTATGTCAAATTTGATTTATTATCAAACTAGAAATCGTTCTCAATTTTACAAACTGAATCAAGCCTAAATTTTATAAAACATCGTAAGTTCCTGTTTGGTTTTATTTCCATTTCCCATTTTCAATTTTCATTTCCATCATTTATAAAATTTGAAGAGTAGTTTGTAGAAATGAGTTGAAAATGAATTTGTATTTGGATAGATTATTAGAAAAGTAATAATTATATTGGTTTTAATATGTTGTAGGTCGAGAAAGATAAAAATAATAGAATAGATAAAAAAAATATATAAATTATTGAGAGAAGATATATAGGTTATTGAAAAATATGTTTTAAAAATGAAAATGAAAATGATGTTGGGTGAAAATATGTAAAAAGTGATGTGTTTTATTTTTAGAATAATAAAAAATGTGAAAATTGAGTGTGAAAATGAAACTAAACAGCCCTTAGAAGGGCTAATTCTAGCTAACAATTCAAATAAAACAATAAAAATTATGATGGTATCAAGATAAACAAATATGATAAAATAGTCAGAAAGTTAAAAGAGATTGATTAAAATCATATAAAGGTGAAGCGACATTTCAAATCATGTGGCTGAATTTTTTGACAATAAAAATATTGGAATTAATGATAAACTCTATCTATTTGGTATATAATCTATATTATAATAAAAAGAGAGTCTTTTTTTTATCTATAAGATGAAAGTTATGATTAGGAATATAAATGGATGTTAAATAGATCGAATACAATATATTCATATTTTTATCTGATTAGTTTTTTAACATTCATATTCATTTCGCATCCGGCAAATATTTAAGTAATGATATTCGAATGAATATAATTTTTTAAGTATTTGTATTCAATTGTAATCAACTGTAATTATTTGCATATTTGGATGTATCAAATATCCGAATATGTCAACCTATAATACAAACACATTATTTCACAATATGGAGGGGGGGGGGAGTAAAATTTGATTAATTTCACATGAAATCATTATTTAAGGTTTAGGTTTTTTTAACTGGAATGTGGTATAGAGAATTCTAAGTTCTCGACTTTTTGTCAATGAATTTTTGTTCACAATTTGACTTTGGGCCTTAGTATTTATAGTTTTTTTTCTTCCATGAGCTTCAGCCGATTATAATTTAGATGCCTTTTTCGGTGGGCTTAGTCTGTTGACCTCTCCACCCTTTTTATTCATTCATTAGTTAATTGATCGGGCCTTTTTAGTTTGTTTTTACTTTTTTGCCATTGAGGACTTAATTTCGTATAACATCAAATCCCTCTCTATTTTCAATTTAAAAAGTCATCTTCGTATTGAAAATATAATATAAGGTCTAATTTTAATTTGTACCTTATCTTAATTTATTATCAAGTGATTGAATAATTAATTATGTTAATCATTTTTTGTATGGAATTCTAAGTCACCCAAATTTTGTTGAGTTTCAACAGGTTTTGATTTGGGAAACATCCGTTGGCTACTTTACTTTCATCTAAGAACTTAGAAAATTTCTACCAAGTTCAAGTAAGAAGAGAGACAGCCTTATGAGAAGCATTGAGATGAGTCCCAAGTTAACTTATCATATACTTCATCTTTTGCTTATTTCCCTTGTACTTTATCTCATTCTTTGTGAATTTTTACCCAACACCTTAGAATTAGTAAAACTTTTTGGGGTTTTATCAAATTGGGTTATGTCGAAAAGTAGGTCTTAATCTAAGTCAAAGTTATACATACATGAAATCAAAATCTTAAAAAGTGAGAGGTGGTGGTGATGAGAGTGTCAATATTGAGGTGTTGCCACAGCGGCAATTACTACTATCTGGCACTCGGTGGTGGCACCCAAGCACCAAGAGGTGCCTAATGTTGGTGCCCATAAAGCACCTATCTTAGGTGTTTGCTTCAACACCAAGCACTAGCCACTCAGGTAGTCACCATGGTGGGCATTACCTAGGGCACGAACTTATATAGATTTGTTGGAGTGGTCTCCCTTGGTTGAGAATCCTAAACAAAATTCAATACCATTATAGAGAATGGTTAAGGACAGGGATGGAAGAATCAAATTGATGAATATTAAGATAGGCGGGAATGATAACTAACTCTTTTTTCTTTTTGTTTACACTCAATGATAACTAACTTTATTATAGATATAAAGAACAAAAAGAGCAATGACTATTTGAGTTTGTGAGCCCTCCTTTAGACAACTTGTCTAGATGTTAGTTCATAAAATCAAGTTTTCAAAGTTAGGAGATCATCTTTCAGTTCAAGATTACTTTTTGTGTCAAAGTAAAGTTCTGAGTTCGAAGCAATGGATTCTTCAAACAAAGGTCCAAGGACATTTCTGTCATCAATAGTAGTTTTGTCAAAGTCACAAATTCTCTTGCTCACTTCTTTCTTAGGAGTTAGAAATCTTGAGATATAGGACTTTTATTTTTGATGGGTTCAAGTTTGTCCTTTTTACATCAAATGAAAACATAATATTACCTCCTGTACTTCATTGTGTTCAACAGTTATTTCAGTAGTGGGTTTTCCCTACCACCAAATTCCTTATTGTTAAAAATAGTAAAGAGTTATGGGGTGTGTTTGAGTCAGCTTGCCCTCAACTTCTTTATGTATTTTGCAAGGTTTCAATAGTGCTTAATAGATTTGGGTCTTCCAATTTCTCTTGATTATTTTCATTCTTTGTTTGGGGTACACAAATTGCCTAATGAACCATTCTTTCACATTTTTCCAACCTTGGCAGTAAATTTTTGAGTGGTCTTATTTCTTCACAAGGGAGAAGAAGGGATTTTTCTTCATGCGAGATGAAAGTTGGGGTGTCCCTCATGAGTGGACTAGTTCTCCATCAGTAGTACATCTGGGTAAGGTTTGTTGTGACTTGCGTTAAAGTTTCAATAAGGTGGGTTTATTGGATTTGCCTTTGGCGTGGCTTATATATTTTCTATGGGCACTTAGTTTATTTTCTTTCTTCATAACTACTTGTGCATGAGCTTTTGTAACTATATTTTCATATTTTCCTTAGCATTTATGCTTGTTTTTTACTTTCTTCATTCTTTAATAGGAAAAAAGACCGACTTAGTAAAGATCTATGCTAGGAGAATAGATGAAAGTTCATGTGAGAACATGTAGTGGAGTAGCATCGTGGGGCATGTATTGCTTGCTAAGCAAGTGTCCAAGCCCCCTTCATTGACAGTTGAGCAACATGCATGTGTTTAGTTGCTTTTAGCAGTACTGGCATAGAGGAGGAGGCTAAAGTGATAATCTTTAAGTCGGCCAGGAAGCACACTCAAGCATCAATTGTTGGATGTACTTATCCACAACTTTTTTGTCCTTTTTCATATTAACAAGAGCAATCAACTATTTTTTTATGGCTTATGCTAGAGTTATTGTGTTGACTCTCATTAAATGTGGATGAGACTACCTTCAGCATCAATAACTTGCGATGTAGAGTGAGTGATTATGATAAGGGGAAGCCAGAGATATACTCTTCTTCCTAGTTAACTGAGCTTGCTGCTGGAGACTTTACTAAGGTAAGTGTTTCTTTCACTACTTATTTTCTTTTGCTTGCATAGTTTTCTTGTAGTTATGTATAGTTTTTTATTCATCATGCCCTACACTCATTTGGGTATAGCCTTGGAACTTGATCGTGCTAATATCACACTGAATGAATGGGGTAACGATGATGATATCATAACTTAAGGAGAAAGCCACAAGATTCGCTTAGAAACATTGTTAGGATGAGGAGTTTGCAAAGTTGTTAAATGCGTGCAAGTAGTTTAAAGGCGTGTTATGCAAAGAAGGTGATGACCAGGATGAAGTTCAAAAAGTTTTCTACCTGGAAAATGCTCATCAATGTTGCTCACAAGGATGTAGTCAAAGAATTCAAGGATTCAGATGAATTCTTTGAGATAGCTGAGGCAAAATTGTCAATGATCTATAAGTAGACCACTCAGGGCCATCATCATGTGCTTAGTGAGACCAAGCAATATACTACTAAGGACTTATAGCTACTTGACACCAGCATCCTAATCAATCTTTCTATAGGAGTATCTGGTGAGGCTTTAGAAACTAGTGCGAATTCCATGGTTGAGGATCCTACTAATGTAGCTTGCCTTTTAGCCTTTGTTTTTGCTTTTATTTAGGATTGCTTAGTATTTTTCTTCTGCATAAATAGTTCTTAGCCTCGTTTTTAGTTTTTCTTTTTCTTTAGGTGGACAAGCATTGACCAAAACATTTTCACACTCTTTAATGTTGTGAATAATTGCTTCTTTTTTCTTAAAGAAGTTCTTTCTATTAATTCATGTTTATACCGTTAGTTAAATGCATCACTTTCAAATGTTGTTGTGTTCTTAATGTTTGATTGTCACATGGCGAGAGTAAGTAAGCAGAGTGTTAAACCCTTTCTTATCAAACTTTATTATGAACCCCTTAGGAGAGGTTTTACAATAATTGTGTAATATGGTGTGTGAGCACGAATGTGAGCTTCATTCGGGAGGTTTTACCTTAATACTTTATGATTTGAATCAAATTTGACTATAAGCATTATAGGTAAGGTCTTGTTGCAGACATTAAGTAATGTAATAGCATTTTACTATGAGCCTCATTTGAGAGGTCTCAATGTTGATATTGATAAGTTGGCCACACACCCCTAGAGGGGATAATAGGTTTGGCGGTGTGGCACCTACTCTTTGAGGGCGTTATAGTTGGCTTATGCGAGGTAACCACATATCCATAGGGAGGCCATATATTGGGTTTAAGCTAAGATAATTCAATTGTAGCTATAATTCAATTGAAGTTGCAGCTGTTTACCTCTAGGAAAGATTTATGATAGGCTTGTGCGCGGCCACTACGTACTCTCGAGGGAATCATATAGTGGGTTTACACTAAATTCATTCAGTTGAAGGGGATGCCATTTACCTCTAGAGAGGATTTACATTACATTTACACTCAAATACCATATACTCCTCAAAGGGCCATGTAATAGGTTTCTACAAAAATTATTCAATTGGAAGTGCTATCACTTACATCCGAGGAGGATTTATAATAAGCTTATGCATAATGACCACGTGGAAGCCATGTAATGTGTTTTCACCAAAGACATTTAAGTAAAGGTGCTACTACTTAGTTTCAGGAAAGATTTATGGCAAACTTATGCGCTGCTAACCACATACTCCTAGGGGAGCCTTGTAATAGGTTTATGCCAAAAGTTTTAATCAAATGTGCTGTTATTTACCCTCAAAGAAGAATTAACAGTAAACTTATGCATGGCCACCGCGCACTCCTTGGGGAGCTTTGTAGTAGGTTTATGCCAAAAACATTCAATCAAAGGTGATGCCATTTAGCTTTGAGGAGGATTTACAATAAGCTTACGCATGGCTACCACATACTCCCAAGGAGCCTTATGGTAGGTTTATACCAAAAAGATTTAATCAAAGGGGCTACCATCTTACCTTAGGGGGGGATTTATGACAGGCTTGCATACGGCTACCAAGTACTCCAAAGGAATCCTTATAGTAGGTTTATGCCAAACAGATCAAGCATTCTTTGGGAGGGCCTTATTTCACAAGCATTATTCTGGATAAATCATAATTCAAGCTAATAGTGAAGTAAAAAAAACTCGTTAATTATTAAGGAATAAATAAAAAGTGTCATCCCTAAGCAGGCTGGCATCTGACTAGAGTGACATACAACTAAAAGGAAAAGGAACTTCAAATTGGAAAGACATAATCTTAACTAATTATCATAAATCAACCAAGGAAAAGAAGAAAGTGGTTGGAGCTATTGGTGGCACACTTGACTATGCTAGGGGTGGCTCATGGCCTAAGTATCACCATGATTCTAGCATCATTAGCTATGCTTTTTGCCTTATCTTTTCTCTTGCTCTTCTAACTCCTTCGTCTAATTAGTACAGGTAGTAGGTGTTTTTATATACTTCAACATATTAACATAATACTCTAAAGCATTCGGTGTAGGGAACTTTAACTTCATATGATACGCAACACTATTGCTCCAAACAAGTTCAAGGTAGGCTCCTTAAGATGATGTTATTGACTGATGGGATGTTGACCACCAAACACTTCACCATCTTTGTAGTCTACTAAAGATAAATGCCCCTACAAAGAGGTAAAGAGACTTCACCTAATGCTCCCACAACTTCACTAGTAATACCCACTAAAGGAGTGCTAATCTTTCATAGGTGGGAGTTACCTACTCCAAATTGGAGAAATTTGTTGTGAAAGCATATGTTGGTTGAGTTGTTACTATCTCCAAGAATCTTGTTTGCCTAGAAATTGGCGAGGAAGGTGAAGATCACTAAGGCATCATTATGTTCTTTTTATCTAGGCTCTATGTCCTTTTTCCTAAAGTTGATACTAGGTATTTGGGGGCATACTTCCCTGGAAATTGGCAAGGGAGATGAGATCATCGGCGCATCATCATGTTCTTCTCATCTAGGCTCCATGTTCTCTTCTCCAAAGGTGATGCTGGGTATTACAGAACACACTTCATAAATTCCTAGTATACGATTACTAATTGAGCTCACATCTGACCTGCTACTCATACTAACACCTCCCTTGCATTTGAAGTTTATCTAGTTTGGTCTTCCTAAAATCACCAATGTGACACCAGCTATAGGCAGGTTCTCTAGATCCCATTAATAATGCTAGTCCTTGGACTACATACAACTATCAAATAGCCATCAACAATCTTGAATTACTTCAGCTCCTAAACCGTTTTTGGACTGCTTTGCCTCTATATCACATACTCCTTAAGGTACTCCTTTAGATTAGCCTTTCAATTTCATTCTTTAAATGTTTGTGCTCTTCAAAGGTACATCACAATAGTAATAAAAATAAGACTGCTTGTCAGATTTCTTCTTCTTTGGATCTTCTATCATCTTCTAAAGGAGGTGTTGAATGAAACCCTGCTAAAATACCACAGCTATGATCTCTATCACAAGAACTATAAGTATAGTGTACATAGAGAAAGCACAAAGAGGACTAGACCTACGATTTCTTGGCTTCTTGTTATTATTGTTATTCTGTTCATCCCATGTCTTATGCTTGCCAGTATCTTAAGAAATTACAACTTTTCCAATCTTGATGTATTTCTCTAAGCAGATAAGAAGTTCTTTTGTAGTAGAAATGAATTTTATGGCTATAGATGCCCAAAACTTTTAATGTTTCAAGTTCTTTTAGATAATGTAAGGTAAGAGCTACTAATTTATGTGAGGTATCTCATTTATCGGTTGGACAAAATGGTTGAGATAGTGTATAAAGGACTTTTCATCGTTCTACTTGAAGATGCATATATATGTTACTATCTTTGTGTACCCGCAATTGATGAAGATGTTATAGAAGAAATGCCACTCCAATTGTTCCTAACTTGAGATGGATTTAGTTGGTATTCAATTTAACTATGTTAAAGTATAATTGGTGAGCATGGTGCAAAATACCTCACAGTATATTGATTTACTCAAAATGTAAAACTCCAACCTCTATAGGAAGTTGTCCATGTGCTCCTACGGGTTTGTTGTGCGATCAAACTCCAACAAATTGGCTATCTTATTCCCAAACAAAGCATCTTTACCAAGTACCTAGATAGAGGGGACTATAACTCTAGAGAGCAATGGTTAAGAAAAGGTACTAGCTCTTGTCCCTCTTGAGAATTATGATATTGGTGAATAAGTCTACATTCCAATAGTAGTAGACACTAGTTGGGAAGAGTCTACCGGAGGAGTCTACTTGAATGGATAAATGCATGTCCACTTATGGAGATAGAAAGAAAGGCAAGGTATCTCGCTCTAAGCTGGTCCTTTGCTTTGTCCTCTCCAAGGATGATGAAGCCCCTGGCTCTAATGAGAGGATTGCTACTGCTCCTAAGGGCAGCATTCCTCAGCATACTAGATGACCGCTTTGTTTGAAACTTGAGTAGAAGTATTCCTCAGTAATACCTTTAACACCTACTGAGTCATCTACATAATTGGTACTTCAAGGGATGGTACCTGCTGTGCGAGCATTTCCTTTGGTGTCAATTGTAGTTTTGGGGAGACCCTGGTGCCAAATGTGACTAGCTTCACATTAGTGGTTGTCCATGTTCTTTAACCTTAGACCATCTGGTTATTGGGATCTAGATCTTCAAATCTCGTCTACATTCTCAAAGTTCATTTTTTTCAGTAAGATTTTCCACAAATGGGACGAACATGATGTTACTCAAAAATAGAGTTAGGATCCTTTTCAGAAAGCAACAATTTTTAGAGTTCTTTCTTTGGAAATAGTTCTCAGTTCTCGATTTTTTACAAATGATCTTCCATGTTCAGCTTAACTTAAGAGTTTAGTATTTATAGTCTTATTTTATTTAATGGGCTTTAGCCCGATAGAATTTTGATGCCCTTCTTAGTGGAGTTTAGTCAATTGGGCTCTTCTACCTTTTCATTCATTATTTACTTAATTAATTAGGTCTCTTTAGTTTATTTTTACTATTTAATCTTTGAAGACATAATTTGTCATGTCAAATATATATCTAAATATTTTAAAATAATTAATGTTCCTCCAGTTAGTTAATAATTTTACTTTACTATCTTATTTAAAATTTAAATTAATTATCTTTGATCTAATTATTTTTTCCTAATTAAGAATTAACTTTGTAATTAATTAATATTTTATTCCTATTAAAATTAACAATGATGAAAATTAAGTATGTTAATTATGAAACCAATTAGAGATAACTTTATGCTATTAGCTTCATCCTTTATATCTGATTCTTCAATTTTTTTTCTCAATATTACAATTTTTTTGAATTTATTACTTTTTTGTTCCTACTTCTTCAATTATATACATACATATATATGTTATCAGATCTTTTATTGAAAAAGTATAAATAACATATTGTGTACAATAATATATTATATTGATGATGATCAAATCTCTGTCGTAAACATGAAGGCTCAACTGCTTCGAGGATTATCCTGTTGGCACACATGTGGTGGGAGGTTTTATCCTATAAAGGCATTTTGAAATGTGAGAGGAGGTGAATAACTTGTAAACTATATTAAATCCTCAACTCTTTATGATACAGGGCAACAATATATCATCATTGCCTCCTCAATTGTGGGGCTTGGGAAGAGGCACAGGGCCATCATTCCTATAGATAGCACTAGATGATGAGGATTAGATCTATCCCATTATGAGAATTAGATTTGTCCAAGGTATGAAGGCCTAACTATTTCGCGATTTTGTTCTGGTGCACATATATTTCGCGGTATTGTTCCGGTATTATCCAATTATTTTTTTTATTGTGTGCTTTTTCTATTTAATTATCTGATCAACCATCAAGTGCATGTTTAAACTCTAGAAGAGTCTTGTAAAAGAAAGTTTAGGGATTGATTGACAATAGAAGAGCATGGGATTAATTATTCAAATTGATGAATTAATTAATTTGTAAGTAGGATAGGAATATACCTGTTTACCCTAGGTAGTTGGTTGAGTAGTACAACCTTATCCATAATTTAGTTAATTCACATAAGAATATAGTGAATTGAATAAATTAGGGATTTGATTGCAAATAATTAAAAAGAACCCCGTAATTGCATAAAACTTAAGACTAATAACCTATTATTAAATCATAGGGAGAAAATTATGTAATCAACCCATTCGATTAATGAAATCATAATTATAGACTTCTATATCCTAGGAGAATTCTTAATCAGTACACTTTTTCTATTTTTCATTAGTTTAGTTTTAATTCCTATATAATTTATTTTTGTTTGAATAAAACAAGTGTGTGATAAATTAATAATTTGTGGTGAATAATTGAGTTTCCCATGAGATCAACACTCTTCTCATTATTTTATTACTTGTTAAGACATGTGTACTTGCGTAATTACTTGCATTATTTATTTTGCACACCAACAATAATATTTTGTATAAATGAATATAAATGTGAATAATAATCAAAATTTCAAATATACATTAACAATCCTAGTTATGATACAAAATTTTATATATATGAAAATTTTCAATTAACTTATCCTGTATATTCAATAAAATTTACATGTCCAAATAATTACCATTTATACAAAAACTTCTCTCATCACTAGGTAACTCAATAATTCAGTGAGTTTTGAATATTTTTTTTTCTTTAATCTGACGTGAACTATGAAATGTCTACTTATATTACTATCATCATACTTATGCAAATTATAAATATACATATTTTAAATGCATATCAATTTTTACTATAATGAATATAAGAATATGTAATAATAATGTAATTATTCAAAAATATTTTATACATGTGAGAACTTTGTGCAAAAGACTACTAATACAATTAAAAGAGCTCCTCGCTCACCCCATAAAATCAAATGCCTCATTTTAATCATAGTTAATTTTTGAATGTTTTTATGAATTTATATTAATTTGACCCTTAAAAAGAAAGGAAATAAATGCAACATGTCAATTAAATTGTATAAGAAATTAAGAAATAGAAAATATAAAATATTATCCAATTGTAAAAAATATTAAATAAAAGTAAAAATTAACAAAAGTTAGTGTAAGCATAACAAATAGGGCCAAATATAAAAAAAAATACCTCAAGTGTCAAGCAATCGAGGAGATAATATAATGCATAAACCAAATTGAAATCAAACAAGGAGAAAAAAATTCAAAATATATAAATCAAATAAATATAGGAACAAACAAATAAGTTATAAAATTAAAATAACTTTTACAAAATAATAGAATATCAACACGACTAAGAATAGCAAAAAGCAGATTATCCCAAAAAAAAAAAAAAAACCGTATACAGATTTTTTTAGAAAATTATAGAAAAGTGAGCATCATAGTATCAACGGGTGAAACACAACAATAAAATATGTAGGAACAAAAACTATAACTAAAAAGATTGAAAAAAATTAATAGACACACTACAACAAAATTAAGCATTAAAAAGACTAAAAAGCACCACTAAATTTATATTATAGTGACAATTTTATATTTAATATTTTTTTAAAAAATATCACTTGTAGCGGTACACCTAAAGATATAAATGTCACTAATTTATCTTTGTTTTGGTATTAATAAAATGCAATAAAAATTGCATCAAATAACACGCTAAAATATCACTAAAATTGCATTAAATAATATATCAAAGTTCCATTAAAAATATTTTAAATAACATGCTAATATGCCACTAAAAAGTTGCATGTAATGGCAAGTTAAAATGCTACAAAAATTCTTTTAAATGACAAGGTAATATGCCATGAAATTACAATAAATGACATATTAAAGTGTCTGAAAGATACTTTTAAAAGACATGTTAAAGTGCCATTGAAAAAGCATATAGTGTTGTTAAAATGGCACAAAAAATTCCTTTTGATGACATACTAACATACCATAAAAATTACTTAAATATCATGCAAAATTAAATATTTAAAAAGATTCTTTTGAATGATATCTTAATCTACCTCTACCACCCTATATATGAGATTCAAACATACTCCAATTGCTTTGTATAAAATTTGAACTTGCAACATTTTTCTTGAAAAGATATAAGCTTGCCATTAAGCAAGCCACCAAATATTCATTATAGATTTTCAAAATTATTATTATATTTTTATACTTTAAAAAGTATATATTCTCAATTATTTAAATATATCCTCAAAATTATTATATTAAATAATATATTTGAAAAAAGTGCAAAACATTAAATTTAGAGATAGAAAATATTTAAAATAAATAATGTATAGGTTAGGAGAAAAAATGGGCAAAAACTTAAATTTTTTATATTTTTTTTAAAAATATGGTTAATTTAATCGATATATTAAACTTATATTAAGTAGTTAATTTAACCAATACATTATGAAATGATATAAATTTATAAAATTTTACAATTATTAATAACTTTATATACTTTATCTTCGTAATGTCAATTAAATGTTCTTAACATATAGTTATGTTAGTAATTTCAATAAAATTATATTTTTATAATATTTATCAATCAATTATTACTAATTATTATATCAATCAATTATGACTAATTATTATATTGTAATGACATTTTTATTACTATTACTATATTGCTTTAATGTGTTACTGTACTGTAAAATGGCATTAAATCAATACCACTAAATAATTTGTGTTATCTTTTATAAATAACACCAGAAATAAATATGAATGGTATTTTTTATGAAAAATTAGTGGCACTACTTAAATGCCTTGGTAATATATTTATGTTGGCACTATATTACTCTTATGTGTCATTATAGTAACGAATATTACTAAGTTAGTGCCATTAAATATTTTATGTCATTTTTTCTAAGTGACACCATAAATAAATATAAGCAACATGTTTTAAGAAGAATTAGTGGCACTAATCAAATGCCTTCAAATTATATTTTTGTTGGCATTTTTAATTAAATGCCATTATTTTATATGTCATCTAATAATCAAATGTCACTAAATATTTTATGGTACTAACTTTTTATTTTTTTTACTATCATCACATTACTTTTGTGTGTTATTACACTATAAATGCCATTAAGTTTGTGCCACTAAATACTTCATAATATTTTCCTTCAAATGATGCTATAACTATATATTAGTGGTATTTTTTTATAAAAAATTAGTGACACTAATTATCTTTGAAATACATTTATCTTAGCATTTTTAATCAAATGTTACTATTTTATTTGTCATTTAATAATCAAACGCCACTAAACATTAAGTTATAGTGACATTCTTTTACAACTATTATTATGATACTTTTTGTGCCATTATATTATAAAATGCCACCACGTTAATGCCACTAAATACCAATTTTTTTGTCATGACATTTAGAAGAAGATAAAATAAGTAAAGTTAAATAAATCAAAACAAATATTTAATTTTTATTTTTATGCAAATAACAGTTATTTTCTAGCTTAAATAATATCTCAGAGACTGAATAATTTAGTATACTAATTTCTATCAACTTTTATTAATTCTATATAACATAACCTATTTTCTGATGAAATTATACTTAACCAGTCAGAGTAATATAAGAATATTAATTTATGATAAACCATTTTAAATGAGCATTCTCTCATTAAAACATTAAAACAAACTCTATTAAATTAATTCATCTATATTTGGTTAGCTAACTATCAGTTTTTTAAGTAATAAAAGAATAAAATATAAAATTTATTAAATACATTTCTGTGTATATTTCCAACCAACATAAATTTTTCTAAAAAAGAAAAAAATTAAAAGGCACAACAAATTAAAATTTGGTAAAAATAAAACAGTTGGGTGCTCAAACGCCCCCTTTCTATGTTATGTAATACACAGATGGATAACAATCAATTTCATACATTTTAAAGTAAGATAATCTTACAATAAGTCCGGTGGCTTGTAATTTAAGTGACATTAATTTTTTTTATTATATGAAAAATCTCCTCTATTATATGGGAGGTCTCTCCAAAAATAAAATAAAAATAGGGGAAAAAATTTATTATGGAGTTTTAAGAACTTAAAACTTTATTTTTTCTGTTTATGAAATTTGATTGAACACTGAAAATAAATTACAGTTTGCCATATAGTAAATAATTAATCAATGAAGAAGTTTTAACAATAGAAATTCAAAATTACTAAATTTAGAATAAAGTCAAAGTAACTTCAATTATCAGATTAAGTATCCTATTATTATATTAGATAGTATAAATAATAAGGTAATAATTTTAAAAATAGTAAGATTTATAATGAAGTAAATGGAGATTTGTTGTAAAATTTAAAAATTTGCCTTCTTAATAAAAAAAATTGAAATTACCATACTTTAAAATTGAGCCAAAGTTACTTGAATTATCGTTCAAAAACATTATATAAATATAGATTATTTTGTCAAACTTTATAAATGATTTAATAACTTGATTAACGTAATTTTCTTTCTAAGACTAGGATCCCTTGTATGGCCGGTGTTCCGGGTGCCAACAGCCATGTACGTAGTGCTTGTTGCATTTTCATTCAGCCAAATCTTAGTATTTGCAAATAAGCATTTTTCTCTGTAATATATAAATAATTTAACTTTATACTATAGAAAAAAGTAATTTATTTGATTCTGTTTTGATGTATCTTGAGAGAATATTTGGGACATGTGTATACAATAAAATTATGTTAGACGTTATTTTTAGGGAAAATATTTCTGCTGTAAACTTTTCATATATTATTGTAGTTGTATAATAATTTAGAAATAATATTCATATTAAATAATAATAGAAAGATATAAATATATTAAATTTTTTATTGATGTAAAGTTAAAATGATTAGAACTTTCAGAAAATAAATAATTTGAGGAAAAAAATGTCCTTTCTGAATTCTTTTAAAAAGAGAGAGATATATATATATATATTTAAAAATACAGGAAAAAAAAAACAATCATATGCTAAAATAGTGAGACAATGAATTAAAACTTGAAAGTCATGCAATAGAAGTAATTTTGTCCCCTAATTGCAATAATTGTCGTAATTAGAGCGGTCCCCCTCTAGATGGTCGGTGAGAGGACCAAATTGACAAATACCAACTTGATCCCTTACTTTCAAAGAAAAAGTAAGAGAGTAATTGGTTTATAATTTGGAAGACGGAAATATTTTTTAAAAATATTTTCAAAAATAATTTCATAATATTTTTAATTATTTTATTAAAAAATTTAACTCAACCATTATTCCAGACATCATTATTTGATTAATCATTACAAAAATATTATAAAATTATATTCAATCATCATATGTACATAAATATACATTTTAATATTTTGTATAATCAAAATTAATATCTAACTCTAATTTCTCCCCCACGAACCAGAGAAAAACTTGCTTAATTTAACATCAACAATAAATAATATCTCGTCCTAAAATATAAACAAATATATAAATATTTTCTAACTGTTAATTAAAAAATATATAAAAATTTATAATATTTTTTAACTTCACAGTCACATTCTTCTATTCCACATTAAAAAATTTCTTAAAATATATAACTTAAAGCACCACAAAACATATCCAGATATTTTTTTAATCGTATGCAGTAAAGAAAATTGAGATTCATTTTGAATCTCAACGTGAAAATAGGCAGTAGCAGTAGTAGCGTGATTCCCAAGTCCAACCACGTAGTCTTGTTTTTCTATTTTCTAATTCCACACGTTTGGAAATGGGTCAAAAACAAATTACTTAATAGAATAGGGTCCAACCATATTAGTTTTTAAAATATTGACACGCCAGGTCCGCCCAATCCAACTGCAAGAATCCAAATAAGTACTCCCAAGGCTAAGATTGACTAGACCTGATAAGAAAGGAAAACCTTGCCCTTTTACATTTTTTCTCAAAATAAAAATAAAAAATCATTAATTTTTTTTATTTTTATAAATATTTTTATTTTTAGTACATTTTTCTAAATACATTATTATACTTTTTCTTTTTTTTTATATTGATATTTGCACTATTTTTAATAAAAAAAACACTACATTTTTCAAATACAACTCATTTTAAACTCTATATAATCATTACATTTTAAACAAAATCTTCAAATAATAATTTATTTGTAAAAACACATTTATAACTAATTTTTTATTATTTTTTTTCATTAAAAAATGAAAATGCCTCAAAAACAAAACTAAATGCCCACATAATAAGCGCAAACCTTCTTGATATTATTCAAATATTTTTTAAGAGCATGTTATTCAAATTATCCATATTTTAAGATAAGTGTTGAACAATAAGGCAGATTGTAAAAGTCAATATAAGGCTATCTCCGGATCAAATTTGTGTTTAATTAGCTATATTCAAATTTAAATTTGATTATCAAAATTTATATTCAAATTCAACTCGATATTTTATAGGATATTTATTAGTTAATATCATATTCGAATTCAATGAATATCCAAAACTTAATTAAAAAATCCTCCCCAATTTAATATTTTTCTTTCCTTTTTGGGTTGTGTAAAACTATTGTATTTATAAAGTAAATTTACGCCATATTTGAATTTTTAATAATTTTTTTATTATATATTAATCCAAAAGTTAGATATTTAAATATTAAACTCCTATTTCACATGATATTAATACATAGATGAACTACTATATTATTATATTTAACATTTTATCAGTATCCTTATTATATTTTAGGTTAAAAACTCAATATTAATAGCATAATATAGATGTTAATATAGATATTAGGTTAATATAATATATAATTTTTATTTTAAAATCTTTATTAATATTATATATAATATAAAATGTGTATTAAATATTTTTATATAAAATTAATTTACTAAAAATTAGATACATTTAGCATATATATATTGAATTGAAATAGAAAGCGAAATAGAAAGTAAAATAGAAGATTTAAAATACATAACAATTTTATGAGAAACATGCTCAAAAAGAAAAAAAAATCTTGGAAGCTGTGGTAATATTTGGATATGAATTGTATGCTTTGAATTATATACTTTAGAAGAATGAGTCTTGATAGTGGGGTAGGGTAATATGGGATTTGTATTGAGAATGTAATGTATATTTATTAATGTTTTGAGAATAGTTAGAAAAAATTATTTTGAGAACTTTTAGTATGTTTGTTTATATTTTAAGAGGGGGCAATTTCTACTATAACAATCAAATCAATATTTTTTTATTGAATTTTTGGGTAAAAATGAAATTAAATAATATTATTTATTGTAAAAAAATAATAAAATATAAAGGATGTATATGTGATGATTGAATATGATTTTTTAATTGTAAAAATAATGATAAAAGATATTATGATATGTATATGGAATTTTTGGTAATTAGCCAATTAATTTGAAAGAATATTTTTAAAATTAACTTTTATTGTTTTGGTTAAAAATAACTTATATATTTGATTATATTTTGCTAAAATAAATTTATTTTAATAAAATATAACCAAACATAACCTGTATGTTTTGATTAGTTTCCATTTCAATTTCCAAGTAGAAACAGAAAATAAAATGGAAAAACCCACTCAGATTCACAATTCATGGCGCAGAAAAGAGAATAAGAAACATCATTGTGGCGTTAACAGTAAGTGGGAAAATAAAAGTCACGTTGTGGGTTGTAGTCGCCTAATACAGTGGAGGCGTGGATGGTAGGTACAGTCGGGAAGAGAGAAGAAAAGGTGATGCTAATGTATGTGTATATATATGAACGACTTTCTTTAAAGTTTAAAGAATTAAAGCTCAAGAAAACCCAAAAGAAACAACTTGGGATTCTTGAAAGCTGAAATCTGAGGAGAGAATCCCTTGTATTTTCTTCTCACCATTATTCCAGCTAATAAACATCCATTCTTCAAATACATACATACATACATACATACATACATATATTATAAATATAAACATATTCTGCAGAGCCCTTAACTCCACACTCAACACAATTCCTTCTCTTATTAGTGTGAGAGAAAGTGTCTCTGAAATGGCCAGTTGGGTATTAGCAGAATGTGGTCTGAGGTCACTTTCCAGAATCTATCCCAAACCAAGAACTGGCCAAAGTTTCTTGAACTCTAACCCCTCAAAGTTGAGATTTTCAAGAAGAGGCTTGCCTACTGGTCCTTCATTCTGCTTGCCAAATGGGCTTAATACTTATACAGAGAGAAACAGGGCTTTGAAGGTGAGTGCGCCATTGAGAATTCTGCAAGTGGAAGAAGAGAACGAGGAAGGGGGGAGTGTAGAAAATGGTGGTGAAGAATTTGACCCCGGGCCACTGCCTCCATTTAAGCTGTCTGATATTAGGGCAGTCATTCCAAAGCATTGTTGGGTTAAGGACCCATGGAGGTCTATAAGCTATGTGGTCAGAGATGTGGTCGTGGTTTTTGGGCTGGCTGCTGCTGCTGTATATTTCAACAATTGGGTTGTTTGGCCTTTGTATTGGTTTGCTCAGGGGACTATGTTCTGGGCTCTCTTTGTTCTTGGTCATGACTGGTAAACTTTTTGTTTTTTTCCCTTTTTTTTGGCTTTTAAATTATTTTTCATGTTAATCTGTTGTTTTAATTTAAGGGTTTTTATTTTACTTTGTGCAGTGGTCATGGAAGCTTTTCTAATAATCCCAAGTTGAATAGTGTAGTTGGTCATCTTCTCCACTCTTCTATTCTGGTTCCCTATCATGGATGGTACGTAATTCAATTCCAGTTTAATATCAAGCATTCTTTTTCTTGTTGTTCATAGAGGAATTTGTACATCTGGTAGCAACAAACATGAACCTAACAAATTGTGTTGTGGTGAATGGTACACAGGAGGATTAGTCACAGGACTCACCATCAAAACCATGGGCATGTTGAGAATGATGAATCCTGGCACCCGGTAAGTTATTATATGGAATTCTTGGCACATTTTCTGATTTTCAAAAGGATTGAATTCATTTTCCCTTTCTTGTAATTTCAGTTATCTGAGAAGATTTACAAGAACTTAGATAATGTTACCAAGAAATTGAGATTCACTTTGCCTTTCCCAATGCTCGCATATCCCATCTATCTGGTCAGCTTCTTTCTTCAATATGAAGGATTTCTTGTGCAGCTTTCAAGTTGATAGATAGGCTGTGCTAATTAGGGTTGTTATTCATTTCTGCTGTATTTCATGACAGTGGGCTAGAAGTCCTGGGAAAACAGGCTCTCACTTCCGTCCAGACAGTGATTTGTTTGTCCCAAATGAGAGAAAAGATGTAATCACCTCAACAGTTTGTTGGGCAGCAATGGTTGCAGTACTTATAGGATTATCTTTTGTTATGGGTCCTGTTCAATTGCTAAAGCTCTATGGCGTACCTTACTCGGTTAGTTACTTGCTAAAGCCCTTTCAATTGTGGTATTACTGTTTGATGTGCTAAAAAGGTATCCGAGTTTCTTTACTAACTTTTTCCTAGGATTTGTCTATAGTATACCTTGTCTGATATTTAAACTTTGGAATTGAACTTGGCTGCAGGGTTTTGTAATGTGGCTAGATTTAGTTACCTACTTACATCACCATGGGCATGAGGAGAAGCTTCCTTGGTACCGCGGAAAGGTATATGAATGTTTTTACTAATACAATTGCAAGACCTGGATTTCCAGCAGGAGAAAAGTTTAAACTGAGAAAACAAAGAAAACGAAAATCAATGTTAAATTTTCAAGATAACTTAAGAGAATACTTGCCAATTTGATTAATTTGGTAAAACAGGAATGGAGTTATCTGAGAGGGGGCCTTACAACTCTTGATCGCGATTATGGATGGATAAACAACATTCACCATGACATAGGAACCCATGTGATACATCACCTCTTCCCTCAAATCCCACACTATCACTTGATAGAAGCAGTAAGTGTTCAATTTTGTTCCAAGACTTAGCTTCTGAAATTGATTTTTAATATCAAATAAAAAATGATTTCATTTTTGTTTTGCAGACTGAAGCAGCTAAGCCAGTACTAGGAAAATATTACAGGGAGCCAAAAAAATCAGGCCCTCTTCCATTTCACTTGTTGGGCGTCCTTCAAAGAAGCATGAGAAAGGATCATTATGTGAGTGACGCTGGTGATATTGTGTATTATCAGACTGATCCTGAATTGAAATGAACTCAGAAATTGTCTAAAAGGTTACCTCCAAGGAAATTGATACTTTGTAAGGACTGGTGAGCTGTTGAGGACAGTCATTTCAGCTCTTAGAACCACAATCTGATCCAAGCATAGCGACAAAAGTTGAATTTTTTTCCTTCTTTTTTACCCCTCCAATGATGGAGTGGCATATAGATATTACAGATTACAAAAGATTGACGTGTATTTGTGGAAGGATGTAATGACATTTTAGTGTATCTTGTGATTGCAAGAAGTTGTTAACAACAGTTTTTACTCTCGCTGTCTTCAAACGTGCGCAGAGTGATTTGTCCATAGACTAGATTAGACGGCCAACCTATTCATGGGACAATGATGTAAAAATCTAAGATGTGGATCGGATGTCACACATCCGATCGTTCAAAATCATTGAATATACGGGGCTTAGGGAGTGAAAAACGGCCACTTAGCTTAGACAGAACCTGAGT
The DNA here is from genome assembly GCA_014898725.1 of Jacaranda copaia. Classification (NCBI taxonomy): domain Eukaryota; kingdom Viridiplantae; phylum Streptophyta; class Magnoliopsida; order Lamiales; family Bignoniaceae; genus Jacaranda; species Jacaranda copaia. Next base: position 845,367 of record JACGDI010005772.1, read on the forward strand.
CTTAGTCTAGCTGCATTTTTGGGCTGGAACCCATTCCAGACAACTTTGGACCACTGCTAAAATCAAAAGGAGAATGAATTATTGTCCTTGTGGTTCATGAGATGTTTGTGTTTGATGCACCCCTTGCGATCAAATTATGTCCATGCCTCTCGCTTTTTAGCCATCAGGCCATGTTTTTTCTTTTAATGCTTCTTTTCTTTTATTAATTACAATACCATCCATCTCAACATCATATTAGATTTGTAGCTCCTTAATGAGCTTGTCTGCTCATTAACATGCCTCAAACTTACATGATGTAATCTTCAATTTTCAAACTTAGATAAAATATTCTCTGCGATGAATGGGGAAGATAAAGATATATTTAAGGACCCATTTCTTTTCATTTTCAAACCCCATTTTTTTTATTGCTATTTAAAAATTGAAACCCATTAATTTATTTAAAAATTGAAACCCATTAATTTCTATCAATTTTCACTTAAATATTTTTTTTATTTTCATTTTAAATTTTTTTTAAATTTACCATATCATCATATTATCACATCCATCAAATACAAATTAATTTAACATAAAGTATCCACTATTATTTTAAAATTAATAAAATATACATATATTTTTAAAAAATAAATCTTTTTTAAACATAAAAAAATACAATCAACTAATTTGTCAATCCTATACTTACTCTAATCATTGCTTTACAACAAAACATCCAAATACAAATGCATTTTCATTTCTAAATTATAACTATTTTTTTAACTTTTAATCGTGCACGAAAATGAAAATGAAAATGGACTTGGAAAATAAAACCAAATGGGATCACGGCACTTGGAAATGGAATTTACCCAATACCGTACTGTAGCATAATATTAGTCAATCGCTAGTATTCACTTCAGTGAGGTGTGTCTTTTCTGTTTCATATAATCAAACACATAAAGCAGTACCGAAAAACTAATAAAAGAGTGTTCCGCAAGACAAAGCTGATTTAGAAAAGGAAAGTTACTCACTAAAATATTGTGCTCCTAAAGAGCCAAAAAGAAGAAAAAATAATCTGATACCATCAGAACTTCTGTAATACTTAAACACAGCAGAATGAATTGGCATTAGCAATGTTACCACATCATTCATGGTTTCAGTAGATTCATTCAGCAGCATTTTAATAATGCACAGAATTGACTGCCTTCATGAAGGACAATATTCGCACTTCATCTTTTCGTATGCCATCTGGAGCACAAATGCCACTGCTGACATCAATCCCATTTGGCCTAAGAGTAGAAAGAGCGTCATATACATTCTCTGGCTGAATCCCTCCAGCTAATAGCCATCCCTTTTTGCTCCTAATATGTGGCAGCTTAAACTTGGACCAGTTAAACCCTTTACCACTGCAAGCATGGAAAGAAAAACGTTTATGGCCATACTGCTTACAGCTTCCATTTAAGCCCTTTAATGGACAAATACATCAACTAGAAACTAAAGTTAGAAAATTGTCGAGTGAGCTAATTTTTATGACCTTTTCTCAACTTGTTTAGAATGTCGCTTACACATCTAAGATGAAGCAGACATGGGAAAATTCATAAACCAACAGTGCCTAAAACATTTTGATGTCCTAGTGTAAGAAATTTATGTTTACGCTGGAAGTAAACCTCTTTTATGTTCATACAGCACAAGCAGAAAATACAAAACAATTTTGATGTATTCTAGAAGGTCAACCTTGTATTTACAAACTCCTATTTGCTGAATCGGTCATGTGAAGTGATTGAGCCCATGAAATAAGTTCATTTGCTGACAGAATGCAAAACCAAGGATTGCCGTTGAGATGAAAGGTCAAAATGCAACTATAGATGAAATATTGGCAACTAAGATTTGTACTGTATACTAACATGAAGAGAGAGAGAGAGAGAGAGAGAGAGAGAGAAGATGAGCATGTGATTCTTAGATCATAAAGTCACCCTCAATATGATTTGAAGTTTGATTATTTCCTATCCCTAAATCTATGTACATAATCTTTTACACAATCACAGTTAAGCACATGTTTTAGCAAAAGAATCACACTCTTGCCCCATATTTCCGTTGGAAAAGATTCAGCAAAACCATGTAAGAAGCACATGGCTACGTGCAGTCATTGCCTTGATAGTCTTCTATGGGAGAATATAAAATTTATAGCCAGATCAAAATTGAAACAAAGAAGAACCTAAAGGATTTGGCATAGTCAAGCCAACAGTGATCTATATGTATTTTCTGTACCTGCCACCTTTAGCACTATCCACAAGAATCCAATCAACTTGAGAGCATTCTTCATCAGAAATAGAATTCAAAAGATCCCCATCCTCATTTGCATGAAGAACATATATTACTTTGTTTTCTTTTACTATGATTTGAAAAGAATCCCGAGAACCAGTTCCATGAAGCTGCACGGGCACAAGAGAATGTAGGCTGAACAAAAGCAGGGAAGAGTTTAGAGTAAAGGTAATGCTGATAAAGATATTCTAACCTGCACATATCCAAGTTCCGCTTTATCAGAAGCTTTTAATATGGTTTCCGCATCATCATTCACAAATACTCCAACAGGCTCAGCTCCATATTCCCATGCCACTTTTGAAATCTCTTTTGCAACAGAAAGAGAAACAGACCTTTTTGAGTTGGGCCAAAGAATCATCCCAATAAAATTTGCACCAGCTTCTGCTGCTACAGCAGCATCTCTAGCTGACGTGATTCCACACATTTTAACCAAAGGTCTATTCTTCTCACGTTGAGGTGGCAAAACTTTTGGTGACTGATTTGTTGCACATGATATTCTCATATTCAAAAAGGATGGGCCGCAAGAATGCATTTCTTCCCACTGCAGACCTGAAGTTTGATGGGCATGACTGACAGATCAATTTACAAAGTTGAAATCAAGCAATTACTTATATTCTAACAACAAAATGAGTACAGTCCCCTAAAAGATTGTTGTTAATTGCGTCCTCACCCAGGTAAATTGCAGACAAAATTTGCAACAAACATAGTTCCAAATGAAATTGAAAGTGCATATATTCTCCATTGATCAAGTCTCAAAGACATAAGAACTTTATCTCAGCATCTCCATAAGCAAAGTAATTACAGAAAGTTCGTACTCCATGGAAATGCAACCAAGTAGCAAACGATGATAAAGAGCTTAGGAATGTTTTGTTTATCTTGAATACCTGGACATTTACGCACAATAAAGAATTCAGGCAGAAGCCGGAGTCCCACATTTACACCTGACAAAAAGAATATCAAAAATGTAAAATACAGACAAGAAAAATATTTCTGGGTTAAAGTTATAGCACCATAACCATTTCATAGAGCAGAAATTTTTTCCTGGGTCAGTCTAAAAGGCTTAAAATCACTTTAGTTTCTCTATGCGAGGAATTTTCACAAGCATCTTCGGCGCAGACTGCAGACTCTCACATATGGATAAGCCCGCACACGTGCATACATTGTACATTGCTAAATCATACTAATACAATACATCTGAAGATCAGGGAGAGATACCTGATATCATATTCCAAAACAAATGAAGAGAAAACAAAGGGATGACGGCAGCAAAGATCCGTATGTTTTGAACAACTGTCTGAAATATACGTGGATTAAATTGGGCTTTTGAGCCAATACCCAAACCATGTACGATAACCTTGCCTTCATGAGAACAGACTGCAGCCCGCTCCTTTCATAGCTTCGATTGAGGTTTTCAATTAGTCGGATTTAAATTGAATTAATTATTTTTAAATTTGAATTTAATTATTAAAATTTATATTTGAATTCAATTTAATATTTTATAAAATTTTGATTAGTAGTATCATATTTGAATTTCATGAATCCAAAATTTAATAAAAAAATTTGACCCAAATTAATATTTTTCCTTGTTTTTTCCCTTATGAATTGTTCAAAAATATTATATTTACAAAATAAATTTACATCATATTTAAATATTTTGATTATATATTAATTTAAAAATTAAATATTTGAATACTAAACTTCTATTTCATATTATATTAATGCATAAATGAACTATTATACATTATTATATTTGATATTTTATCTGTATTTCTCTTATTTTTTGGGTTAAAGACTTGATATTGATAGCATATATAAACGTTAATATAGATATAGATTAATATAATATATAAATTTTATTTTAAAATACTTATTAATATTATATGCAAAAATATTAATTTAATAAAAAATTATTAAAGTTCATACTTAAATTTTTAACGAATCGAATTACTTTATTCTATATTTAATCTACTTATTTTAAATTATAAATACTTATAATCGAATATAATTTATTAAATATTTTAATTGAATAAAAATTTTAAAATTTAAGTTAAATTGAAATCAAATTTAAATTAAAATATAATTCATCCTATTCTAGGAAAAACCAAAGACGATATCTCTATCCGATGGGCCCAGAGTTAGGTTGACATGCTTCTTGTTGCGCTTTCAAAAAAAGAAAAAGAACAATTATTTTTAATTTTCCTTTTTTAATGTTCGAAGAAAAAGTTGGAGGTGAAAGAGATAACGGAGTTGTCAGCGAGGTGGAGATACGAGAATAAAGCTCAATAGGGCGGCTGCGCAATAAAGCAACAATAATTATTTAAGTTAGATTTGCGGTTCTAGAACGGGACCCACACGTGTGAAATTTTCAAGTTTTTATTTTCTTCCGATGGGCTGTCAATTGACTTTGAGGTGGTCTTTCATGTTCGTGTTTTTTCCAGTTTTCCTCCCGATCAAGCCCAACCCGTTTCAGTCAAAAACACACAGCTAGCTTTTTTACTTGGCAATTGGGTATCCGCAGGCAATTCAATGATGGGTCAACTTTTTTTTAGACACAAGTAGTGCTGTTAATAGAATGAATTTAAATTTAAATTTGAATTGATTATTTATAATATTTAATCAATAAAAGATTTAATAGATGTGATTCGATTAAAAAAATTTAAAATTTAAAATAAATAGAGCGAATATGGATATTGTTCGATTCGATCCATTAATAATCTGAATTCAAATATATTTAATATTGATATGGGATAGCCCAACAGGCCCCTTTTTACAAAACACACAACTCGC